>BQNB010026665.1:47913-58370 GCA_026074375.1 Tanacetum coccineum | reverse complement strand
TTTTACAAACGACACATTTAGAGGTCGTTCTCTTGTATCTTGAGCTGGTGTATTATGAAGTAACGCCCCCTGACATATTTCCGCTGCGACACATTTTTGGGGGTGTTACACATTACACTACGACGGAGAAAGAGTTATTAGCCGTAGTGTATGCTTTTGAGAAATTATGGCCTTATTTAGTCTTGTCGAAGACCATAGTGTATACGGACCACTCGGCTCTCAAATATCTTCTTGCCAAGCAAGATGCTAAACCAAGATTGTTCCGGTGGATTCTCCTACTTTGAGAATTTGATGTCATTATTCGTGATAAAAAAGGAGCGGAGAATCTCGCGGCCGACCACTTATCAAGACTTGAAAATCCCCACCAAGATGTTCTCGAAAACAAGGAAATTACCAAAACATTTCCTCTCGAGACTCTTGGTATGGTTACCTTTCGTGGTGATTCGAGTACCCCATGGTTTGCCGACATTGCAAACTACCATGCGGGGAATTTTATTGTGAAAGGGATGTCGTCCCAACAAAAGAAAAAATTCTTTAAGGATGTAAAGCATTACTTTTGGGACGACCCCTACTTGTTTAGAATTGGTGCGGATCAAGTGATTAGACGATGTGTTTACGGCCAAGAAGCCGTTGATATCCTCACGGCTTGCCATAATGGACCCACCGGGGGACATCATGGTGCCAACTACACCGCTAAAAAAGTATTTGATTCTGGATTTTATTGGCCGACTATTTACCGAGATGCCCATGACTTGGTCACACGGTGTGACGCTTGTCAACGTCAAGGCAAAATCTCGCAAAAAGATGAAATGCCCCAAAATGCAATTCAAGTATGCGAGATCTTTGACGTGTGGGGCATCGATTTTATGGGCCCGTTCCTGTCTTCTCGAGGGAACAAGTACATTCTCGTAGCCGTTAACTACTTGTCCAAATGGGTTGAAGCAAAATCGCTCCCCACTAACGATGCCTGAGTTTTCATAAAGTATTTAAAATCTCTCTTCGCCCGATTTGGAACTCCTCGTGCTATTATTAGTGATCGTGATACTCATTTTCGCAATGACTAACTTGCAAAGGTCATGCTTAAGTATGAAGTTACTCATTGTCTTTCTATCGTGTATCATCCACAAACAAGTGGACAAGTGGTGGTTTCAAATCGTGGTTTGAAACGTATCATAGAAAGGACCGTAGGTAAAAACCGTGCTTTATGGTCCGACAAGTTAGATGATGCTTTATGGGCCTTCCGTACCTCTTTCAAAACACCCATCGGGTGCACTCCTTATAAGCTAGTGTACGGAAAGGCTTGTCATCTTCCTATCGAACTTGAACACAAGGCCTATTGGGCCTTGAAACATTGCAATTTTGACCTCAAGACCGCGGGTGATCACCGGAAAGTTCAAATGAATGAATTAAATGAACTTTGTGATCAAGCCTACGAGAACTCTTTAATCTACAAAGAGAAAACGAAGAAGATTCATGACTCCAAGATTAAAAACAGCGTTTTCAACGTTGGTGATCAAGTTTTTCTCTTCAATTCTCGATTAAAGATCTTCTCGGGCAAGCTCAAAAGCCGTTGGACCAAACCGTTCACCGTTGCACAAGTTTTCCCTTATGGAACCGTCGAGTTATCTTAAACCGACGGGCCAAACTTCAAGGTGAACGGTTATAGACCCAAGCATTATTTTGGAGGGGACATACCACCGACGGTTGTCCCAGATCTCCAAACTTTCCCCATAGACAACTAAATTCAGGGACGAGTCAAGCTTAGTGACTCATTAATAAAAAAGCGCTTGGTGGGTGGCAACCCATGCTTATCATAATATAATTATAATAATAGTAATGAATAAGTGTGATGTGAGGAGGTTTGCCTTTTCCCTTTCTTGTGTTTCGTGTTTTGTGTTGTATGTCCAGGATTGCCCTGGATTATGAAGACTCTTGTGCTCGTGGTTTTGTCCTTCGTTTACTCGAGCTTCAATCCTTAGCATGATTATGGGAATCCAATATCCTAAATCTTATTGACTAACATTTATCTTTGAGCATACATAATAAACGGCTTTAAATCTATCAATTTGACTGTGCCTGCAGTCGCTGTTTTTACGTAATCCCGTTTTTACCACCAAAATACCAAAAAAATGAAAAATTTTAAAAATTTTCAAAAATAAAATAAATGTTTTGTCACAATGTTTGACTTTCCTGCTGGGTAGAATAAGAATAAATTTTGACTCGATCAAGCGTGTTGAGCTATTAGCTTTGTCCCTTAATCATTATAAACTTGACTAAGCTAGTTTATTTGACTAAGCATTCGCGGATCTTTTTATTAAAGATTTTAAATTTGAGAAGAATGAGAAATGATAGAGTTAATTAAAGATTTTAAATTTGCAAAGAATGAGAAATAATAGAGTTAATTATGAGTTAGATGCTAAACAAGGATTATTTAGAAATCTTACAAGCTCATAAGTGTAGTTTGTGGCTTTTTCTCTCATAAGCTCCTAACCTGACTAATAATAAGTGCTATTTTCGAAAATTAAACTTAAATCAACAATTTTGAATTTGAACTTATAATTAATGTAGTCGATAACATTATTTTATTTATTCTTACTTCAAATTTATACTTAAATTTTTTAAAAAGAAAATTTCTCTATATATCGTGGTAATATAAAGTGTAAAAAAATAATAATAATAATAATAATAATAATAATAATAAAAACGGTGGGCTGATAAAAGTTTACTGCCTCTTGCCGGCTCTCGTGGTAACATAAAGTGTTAAAAAATGAAATGAGGTAATAATAATAATAATAATAATAATAATAATAATAAAAACTGTGGGCTGATAAAAGTTTACTGCCTCTTGCCGGCTCACAACCGATGTTGCAGCCTTCAAAAAGGTCGAGGATTTCCGAAGCCGAAATAAGACAACTGGATCATGGTCGGCTCGCATACCGATGTGACAGTTCGTTTAAAGGGTGGAGGTTATAAGTATAATTATATTAATGTTAAGTGTAATATATGTGATTTAATAAATATAGGGAAAATCTCTTTTTCTTAAATCTAAATATGCTTTTGAACTAAGACTATTTCGTGTTAAGTTGTGGTTTTTCTAAATGAATTGTTTATTTAACGGGAAGCCTAAGAGTTTTTGAAACCGAAGGTCCGTGAGTTCCGATACTATTCTCTGTGGGGTGTCAAAAGCCTGGTCACCTAAGCCGGTCTCGGCTGGGATGTGCCGAGAAGAAAGTCGCTACATGGAATGATCTCGCCTTCAAAATCATAATTCTTGGGTGGAACGTGAAGCATAGAAATATTGCAATTTTCTTAAAAAGGTTGATCCATGGTTGAAATTCGAAATAAGCACATTCACCTAAGATATAATAATTGTCGGGAGTGAAAAGTTTCACAAGTTACAAGTATGAGTAGTGTTAGCATCTTAACTTATATTTAACGGTTATTTCGTTTTTAAGCTTGGTTTGGGACAAGTGAAAAATCGAGGACGATGAATTTATCCTTTTTGGGCATTTTAAGATTGAAGTGCTTCTTGTTCTACGACCCTAAAGGTTATCAAAATAACGAAAGTCCTGACATTCTAGTTAGAAAAAGAAAAAGGGAAAATATAAAAAAAAATATGTGTGGTAATTAGTGTAGATATATAAAAATGGTCAAAACGGTGCTTTTCAAAGCTATTGAGTTCTTAATTCCTTAAGATGAACACTTAGCTACTTTTTGAGGTAATTAGTCAAGGGGGATTAAGACTCTTAGTTTTTTTAAAGTGTTTACTTATAGCATTGCGTGAGGACACGATAATAGTTTAGTATGGGGGATTTTGGGTATATGCTTAATTACACATACCTTTTACCTATAAAAACGAGCCTGAAATGACCAAAATATATATCAAAAATGCATTGTATTTGTGTGTTTTATGATTTATGATGTGCAGGTAACGGATATTCACTAAAGGACAAAAATGAAGCCAAAACCGACAAAACCAAGCACAGGATTTGAAAGAGCGTGAAAAATCAAAGTCGAAGACGTGCTTATCTTAAATGGGCCAACCCGCACCTAAGTTAATGGGCCGAGTAAACCCATTGAGCATATCTATTAAATCAAAAGTCCAAATCCAAAACCATTTAAACCGGCCCAATATATAAGCCCATTAGCCTTTACACCATTAGTCTCTAGGGTTTACACCATTAGTCCTTAGGGTTTTACACGGTTAGTCCCTAACTGTTTCACCATTAGTCCTTGCACCCATTACACCGTTAGTCCCTAACATCTAACAACCGTTAACTCAATCAAACAAATAAAAACAAAATAAAAACCCGCCAAACTCACTATTCATCCATCCTCTTTACGTGTTACCCTGCACCACGACAAACCCACTCAACCCCATTTTAAAATCCCACCCCCAGCAAGAAGACAAGCCACATTGGCAATCCTAAGGTGGCTGATTAGACAAGAAAGAATCAAGGGCTGAGATTGAGATTAAAGAAACACAAAATGAATTCAATGGTTAGGATTGAAGGCTTGGATAGCACTCTCAAACCCTCTGATAACCAAAGACTTCTTACTATATATAAATATAATATAAATATATAAATTTATAATAATAATCAATAATTATAATTCAAGTATAGTATACGTATTCTGAAAGACTCAAAAAATTCCTTTTGACCAAAGGAAAATCAAAAATCTCCCGGGTCATTTCCCAACGAGGCGTGAATTGAAAATCGGTTACGTTTGTGATCGCGTTTTTGAATTGTTTAAGATTTTTGGATTAGATTACTAATTCTACAATTAAAATGCAAAAAGGATTAAAGAAAACCTAAAAACGAAAGCTAAAAATGATTTAAACCTAAAAATGAGAACGGGATCCTAAACCCGTTCTTTAAAAATCAAAATTCTAAAAATTTTACCCTACGATCGCAAATCTAATTTTCCTAGGTCCTAAATGATAAAAGAAAATTTTCTAAAAAAGAATTATATTTTTTTGACTTTTTAATAATTTTTTATGAATTAAAAACTGTTTTAGAAAGAAAAATTAATTAAAAATAGTAAACAATTTTGGAAAAATCTAAAAAAATGGGGAAAAGTACTTTGAAAGGTGCTGGTTTTATGAAAAATAAAAGTAAGTTACCAGCTTATTTGAATATAGTTTAAACCTTCTTTGTTCATGTTTTCATATAAATTTGTCTTATTTAGCTTAAAACTGCTCATTATTGTTTGCTTATTGTTAAGTGTTTTTTCAGCTTTTGAAATCTGCTTATTAGACCTTAATAGTGTTAGTTTGTCATTTGTTTTTAAAAATCTTAGCTTAAAAAGGTCTAAATCAAGCTTGAAAATGTTTTAAACTTTTAAAGGGTTTGGGGATACGCAAACACTAAACCTATTAGTGTGTTTGACCACTCAGTAGTCATTAAACCAAATTTATTAAGCTTATTAGTGGTCTTATAATCTGTTATAAATGGTTTTTAAAGTATCAAAATCAATTTTAAGGTTTTAGCTACAAATTCTCTAAATCTGTGGTGTTTAAGCTTATTCATACTACTTATATTTAAATTTTGCTTAAAAGTTGTTTAGAGGTTTTGTTTATGCTTCTATTTTGTTTCTAAATGCAGCAAAATAAAGTTGGTTAAGTGTGCCATTGTTTTGTGAGATCTATGTTACAATCTGTCAAAGTGATAGTTTCAGTTTTTAAAGCTTAAAGTCAATTTTTGATCTTCAAATTTAGGTTAGGTAATAGATGTTTTAGAATCTAAAATTGACAACACAAACTTATTGGCCTACAAGCTTAATATGTTTGTGCTTTTTAGAAACTTAAAACAGCTTTTACTAGCTTATTATTAGGCCTGCAATTAGCTTATTTGTCTTTTAGAATCCAAAAACATAGTTAAAACATTTTCTTTTCCCTTTGCTTTTTTTAGCTTTTAGTTTGTACTTATTTGCTTAATTCCTGCTCATTAGTGCTTATTGGGTCTTAGACTTTGCCTGTTTATGCTTTTTAGCCTTTTTTAAGTGCTTATTTGGTCATAATGCTTAGCTTAAAATAGTGGTCAAGTCCTGTAAAAAGCCTTTAGAGTCTGCTGTCTTTATGTTAATTGTTGCTTTTCACTCACTTGTCTTTACTTATTTCTTGTTCCTAAGTGCTTATTGAGTCTTAAACTCAATCTGTTTTCACTTTTCAGCTTATTTCCTGTGCTCATTTGTTCTTAATCTTAGCTTAAAAGTAGTGGTTTTAGTTTTGAAATCTGTTTTTTTAGTCTACTGTTAAAATGCTTTTTAGTGCTTTTTCAGCTTATTTGCTTGTTCATTATTAGTCACTAGTGCTTATTAGGTCTAGGTAATTAGCTGTTTTTAGCTTATTTGCTTTTCCATTTGCTTATTAAGTCTAAAAAGCCTAACAGTTTTAGCTTTTGGTCACTTAGCTTAAAAAACCAAAACTGTCATCTTTTTATAAGCTTTTTCTAGCTTATCTTTAAGTTCTGTCAAAAGTTTTTTTTTTAAGTTACTTATTTTGGTCTTATATTTAGCTGTTTTAAACAGAAATAAAAATAATAATTTTACAAAAAGGGAAGCCACAGGGTTCGAACCTGTTACCTCCCCCTTCTCATAGCCCAACACTTTAACACACCACACATTACCATCTGCGCCCTTGGGTCTTTTCTGTTAGACCTTGGGGCCATTTGGTATTTAAGGGGTGTTTTCCCTTTTAGCCTATCAGCCCTTAAGGGCTTATTTCCAGCTTATTCAAATAAGCTGGTCAAACCCTTTTATTTTTCTTAAGTTCTAAACTGTTCAAAGTACTTTTCCTAATTTTTTCAGATTTTTATAAATTAGTTTAATATTTTTTTATAATATTTTTATATTAAAACAGTTTTTAATTCATAAAAAATTAAATAAAAGTCAAAAAAATATAATTCTTTTTTCTAAAATTATTTTTAATCATTTAGGACTTTTAAAAATTAAATTTTCATTTTTAGGGTTAAAATTTGATAATTTAGGTTTTTAAGGCTCGGTTTTAGATTCCCGTTATTGTTTTCGTGATCAAATCTTAATTGCTTTAATTATTGCTTGCTTTTATTTGTTTTTGCATTAGTAGAAATAGAATCCAAACAAAAATCAAATCTTCGATCATTCAATCACCTGATCACGAACTTAAGCACGATGTTTAATTCATGCCTCGTTGGGACTACGACCCGGGAGGTTTTGGATTTTACTTTGGTTAAAAGTAATTTTCTTAAAAACCATACGGAATACTTACTCTTACTATTATTTGATATTTTCGCTATTAGATATATATTAAATATATATATTAAGTATCATTTATATATACTATAAAGTTAAAATATCAGTTAGCATCTAATCTTATATTTGACTGTGATTTCGTTTTAAACTTAGTTTGGGGATTGTGAAAAGTCGAGGATGATGAACTCTTGTTCTTAAAGCCTTTTTAATAAATTTCATAAAAATATTTTTATCTTAGTTTTTATCTTTAATTTAATAAGTGGTTAAAAAGGGGGTACTTGCGAATTAAATGATTTTTGAACCTTCTTAATAGACCTTTTCGTTCTTATTGATTGTAGAGGGGTCATAAGTTAAAGGGGATAAAATTATTTATTTACGAGCTTGTTTTATTAACATTGCGTATAGGACCATCAATGGCTTATTGTGGGGGAGTTTGATGTGTGCTAAAACACACATCCCTATAACCCCGTAAAACACTATTAATTGGACTAAAAATGCTAAAATATGGATAATTATCGTGCATATATGCTTGTTTAGTATTTTTATGTCTTGCAGGTAATACGGATTGAAAACAATGCAAAAACGGTAATTACGGGTTAGTTTCGATCAAGAGTGCTCAAATATCAAAATCAAGACAAAGTTCGGAAAAGTCCTGAGCATGCCATTAGTAAAGGAGCGCGAGATTACAAGTCCAACGGTGCCCTCGGATCTTATTGGGCCAGCCCGTAACCCATTTAATGGGTCGAGCCTGCCCAATCAAGCAAAGGCCCAACAAGAAATGCTATAAGCCCAATAAAAACCCAAAAACCAAATGATAAAATCTGATTTGTATTTGAGATTGTGACGTCAGTAGCACATGGCTGCTAATTAATTCCAAGGGTGTCACGTGACCATGCACTATATTGGAATGGACGAATTATAAAAGGCCACGTGGCAATGCAAATTGCATTTACATTTCAATTGTTGTATAAAAGATCTAACAGATAGTAATAAGTGCGTAGAATATAAGCAGCTACAAGGGGCACGTGCACTAGTACAAAAAGTGGATTTAGTCACATATGGGCAAAATGGAACCGCCACACATTCACATATTTATGTGGCTAAAGGTACCAAAATAGACAGCATTTACTAATTAGCCACACATGAAAATTTTGATTGTGTGACCATTAGAACTGTATTGCCACATATTCGAACATTATGTGGCTAAAGGGTAACTGGTAATAGTTTATTTAGCCACATATGAATTGGAACGCGTGACAAATACAAGGAAGCTTGAAGCATTAGTCACGATATACATATAAATAGTGACAAATATATGTCACATACTTGAACAATGTGACCAAATTGGCATATATGGTCACATGAAGTAATTTTTTATGTGTCCAAATCATACAGTCAAGTTTTTTGTCACCTCATTATTTAAGGTGACTCTAGCTTTTGCTAATATTTGCCACATATGAATTTAGGACGCGTGACAAATGAAAAGTAAGGTTGAATCATTAGTCACGATATACATATAAATAGTGACAAATTAAATTCACACAACTTGAACACTATACCAAATTCCCATATATGGTCCCACTTAAACGTTTTTGTCACACATTATTTAAGTGTAGCCAAATTACAGTACATATGGTCACGTAACTTAATATGTGTGTTTAAAGTTTACTTTGTGTTAGCTTGCCAAAAGCTAATGTGTATAGTCACATTTACTTCTAGCACGATCATGTGACTATATGCCTTAACAATAGCCACAACATATCACAAATGTGTGACTAAATTATGTTTATGGCCACATTTAAGGTGATTATATGTGACCAATATATTCATAACAGTCCACATCCGTGAAGTAATCATAGCTATTATTTAGAACAAAATGTAAGATCGGTCAACAATTAAATTCATTGCTTTGTGTGCTCTAAATAGTTACAAAAGGCCATACAAACATAAAATTCATGTGACCATTGGATGATCAATAGTCACACAAAATACACATTTCTTCACTTTAAACAACATATGGTCACACTTATTAACACTTTTGGTCACATATTACAAAAGGCCACACAAATATAGAATTCATGTGGCCATTGGATAATCAATAGTCACACAAAATACACATTTCTTCCCTTTAAACAACATATGGTCACACTTATTAACACTTTTGGTCACTTCATGCTTAATTGTATGTGACTAAATACCAAAAAAAACATGCTTTGTGTGACTAAATATTCTAAAAGGCCACACAAACATAAAATTCATGTGGCCATTGGATGATCAATAGTCACACAAAATACACATTTCTTCACTTTAAACAACATATGGTCACACTTATTAACACTTTTGGCTACTTTATGCTTAATTGTATGTGACTAAATACCCAGATCAACATGCTTGTGTACTAAATATTTCAAAAGCCAACAAACATAAAATTCCTATGGCCATTGGATGATCAATAGCACACAAAATCCACATTTCTTCACGTTTAAACAGCTTATGGTCACACTTATTAACCTTTGGTACTTTACCAGTACATATGGTCACTAACGATAATAGTGTGTGTTTAAAGTTTAGTTTTGTTAGCTGCCAAAAGCTAATGTGTATAGTCACCATATCACTTCTATGCACGAATCATGTGACTATATGTCTTTACCAATAGCCCATTATAAAAAAAAAAAAAAAAATAAAGGGGCATAAGGGGGGTTAAAAAAACACATATCACAAAGTGTGACTAAATTATCGTTTATGGCCACATTTAAGGTGATTATATGTGACCAATATATTCATAACAGTCACATCGTGAAGTATTCATGTGGCTATTATTTAGAGCAAAATGTAAAATCGAATGTGACCAATATATTCATAACAAGAAAATAAAAAAGGATTTTACACCCCAGCGAGAATCGAACCCGCACTCCCTACAGAAGTCAAGCGGTTACCATCTGCCAAGTAACATATCGTTAAATGTAATGCATCTTTCGTTGTAATAATAGAAAGTTTTAAGCTTCATTGTTTTGGCTAGTAGCTTAAAGAGTGCTTATAGAAACTGCTTATTAAACTGTGGCTTCTTCTCCCTCTGCTTATTTTCAACTTGTTTTTTCCCTTTTAATAAGTACTTTAGCCTGCAAATGCAATGTGCAAGTACAATGTGCAAATGCTTGCTTGCAAATGCAAGCTGTAAATGCAATGTACAAATGCAATGTGCATATGCAATCTGCAAATACAAT
>BQNB010026665.1:15413-32913 GCA_026074375.1 Tanacetum coccineum | reverse complement strand
TGAGCATGACATGGTTCACTTGGATTTTCGTATAACACTAACCCCACTGTTCTGGTAAACTTTGCCATCATGACATTTCGTACGAAAGGTATACCCATTGATGTTATATGCATCGTATTTCACTACGGTGGCGCGTGGTCCATATGATATCCACCTTACAGTTTCTGATACACTTTCTTTTGGAGATTGCTAACTCTCTCTCAACCTGAATTTCATTACAAGTATATATTAGCTTCAAATTGAAGGAACAACAAACAAACAATTATAAATAACATACGATTAATTACCTCTTTGCGTAAACACTTAGCAAAAGATTTACTGTGCTCATTCTCACACCACCAGCTTACACCATTTCTTGGCCAAAAACAAAGCCACATGACCTTTTTTTTTGCTACTTCAGCCGTGCAAGCTAATGAGGGGGGTATCCACCACCTCAATCTAGCTTTCTAGACCTCTACACTCATAATCTAGACTTCACACATCATCTACTAGATGTTACACATGTCATAGATCAGATCATGAAGCTATCTTAGTCACCTTGCTTCCAAACTAGTATAAATAGAGGCCATATGTGTTCATTTCAATTTGCACCACACCTCCTCCTCTATAACCATTATAGGCAACAATCCTTTGCTCCCTTTAAAATCCTAGAGCATTAAAGAAGTTCGAAGAATCGAATCCTTGAAGAAATAGAAGCCCCGGAGTAAAGAGACCAGGCGTACGAGTGGAAATACTACCCGAAATGACCCGTTTCCACCATTTTTACTCCTTGAAGCTCAAACCCAGGTTTTAAATGTTCTACTTCTGCTACTACACCCTTATAATGTTCATATGATCCTAAATATACTCTTTTTTAAAGTTTCATAACTTAATTCATGCTCATTTTCTAATTTTGACTCCCAAACCGTACACCAGAAACCCTAATTCTCGTTTTATTCTTAAAACTAAATGTTATAAATGATTAAATATTGTTATAATCTATCCTAGAATTCCTAAAAATAAAGTTAAAATAACCACGTTTATTTGAATTAATGAAGGAATTTTGAACTTAAAAAAAAAAAAAAAAAAGGGTGTGGTGGTGTGGTGGTAAACGAAAAAAAAAAAAAAAAAGGACTTAAAAAAAAAAAATATCGCTTTACGTTTTGAAACCCTAATTTAACCTGTTTTGCTTCCTAGCTTAACGAATCGTTATTTTAAACTTGTGATGCGTTAAAACTTCATATTTTAGTTTATTATAACTTATAAATGTCTATTGAAATGTTAAAATAAGCTTGCATGGCAATTTGGACATGTTTTGTAATTATAATCCATGCAAGGGGTATATCGTAAATTTTCAGAAACTTATAATAAAAAGGACTAAAAAGATTACATTGTTATCAAAGTATAACTATATGGGTCTATTATGTCACCTTTTTCAAAGTCCAAGGATTTACTTGGTATAAACTTTCAAAGTTGAAGGACCCAAAGTCGTAAAAACCAAACCCAGGGGTCCCCTACTTGCAATTTTCCAAACCCCAGGGTCTAAAATGTAACATTTTGAAAAAGTAATAAAATCACATTTAAAACATTACCAGACATAACTTTAATTAACGCTTCTCGTGCTTAACATTTCCAGATATTAATCAAAACGCTTAAAACCGATTATATCATATCACAATACTAGGGAGCTTCATATAAAGGAGTTTCATCTTGGTATTACGTTCTGACTGAGTTGTTGGGTTTACGATTTAAAGTGCCCTAGCTCCTCAAACGTTTACTGAATGACTTCTGAATTATGATGGCCCGAACAGTGATACAATAATTCCAAACTCTTCAATCAAACTCATAACTCTTAAAACTAAAGTTCTAGAGTACAATCTTCTTAAGACTCAACATATTTACTCAGGTTGCCTAACGTGGTTGTCTATTATCATTTTGTAATATCAACCTTCCCTGGTTAAGATTGTGATAAGGTCTTCAGCTTTCATTTCAAAATAATTACTACATCTACCTATCAGGTGAGATTCATAACCTCGCCTTTACTCATTTTACATGTTTTATAAACCCGCGAGGGGGATACATGCTTATTACAAACTCTTTTACATACTCCTTTATCTTATAACAATGTGATTACTTTCAAAGACTTATACATGCTTAAACCAGGAATACAAGTGTTTTTGCAAGTTATATGCTATCCTGATACACTATTACAGCTACTGTCTAAGTTACTTTATGCCAAAAGTCCCTCATTATCATAGACCATTAATTACTTTTGGGTGAACGCAAATATTGTGGATAGATCTATCGGGATTGACGAATCCTGTTTGTGTTAGCCGGATAGGTAACCAAACACACTATATTTAAATTTCATAGGTATATGGAAAGTACCTACACCGAGGGCCATTATCTATATAAATATATATATATCACATCATTTTTGGTATATATATACACTAGTCAGTTTGTGTGCCATGAGCTTAGACCAGACTATACTATACCAGACAAGACCAAATAGACCAAATAAGGCAATAACGGGTAAAAACCTTGTTACTAAGATCATTGTATTGTCGTGCAATATATAATAACGGGTGTATAATAACAATATCATTTTGCATAATAATTGTGTTTAAACAATTATTACACTATGACTTGTATTCAAACTGTTTATCAAACCGATGAATTTCACTCAACCTTTGTGTTGACTTTTTAGCATGTTTATCTCAGGTAATGAGCCAAGTAAGGCACGGAGTGGGCAGGATGACTCAAAGATGTTGAAACTTTTATTATTCAAATATAATGTTTTAAATTTTGGGACCTTCATTTTGTAAAAACTCTGATTATAATGAATGATAACTAAATTTTTCCAACAACGTCTCTTTTAAAGTCGTTTTCTATGATTATGATTGTTGTATCCATGAAGTAATACCCCAGATTAGCTTCCGCTGCTATATTATAAAAATGGGGGTGTTACAGATTGGTATCAGTGCCATGGTTATAGAGAACAAGGTCAAAACCTTAACTATAACCACATTTCATTTTTCAGCCATCAAAGTCCTCCGTGCCACTACATTCCAGAACAAGTATGTAAAGATACATATCTATTATACTATTACATAAATAACTTATGTTATTTACGACTGGGTTGTTAACAGAACGATGTCTTCTCCGAACCGCTCTACTTCCGATATTAAGGATGCTTTTTCCTCAAAACAATATTTTCTTAACTAACTTCAGTCTCAATCGATTTATTTCCAGCTTCAACGGAAAGCAATCTTTTAAACTCTTCAAGAAACTCTACAATAATATAATCCATCATATTCTCTACCTTTCTACAATAATCCATAGTTTGAAGACGTTACAAGCAATTTAATGCTCAGAAAGTCCCTATTTCATCACCAGATACTATTACTACACCAGCTATTTAAAACTCCATCTCCGTTAATACCACCAAATTATTACTATTTAATGCCTCGATATTTCTTTATATTTAATTATATTTTTTTTTGGTTAATGGTGGCAGGGGGGAGGGTAGGTGGGTGATTCCTGAAGAACTATACCAGCCTAAGAAGAAAAATAGCTCCTCATCTTCTTCCTTCAACAAACGTTATCTAATTCATCTCGGAATCAAACTTGTAATTTGGTATCACCGTCTTCCTTAGTTTATACTTCTATCCCTCCTCAAGTATTTGAAATAGGAAAATGTTCAGATAAGATGTATCTGAAACATCATGAGAAACAAGTCGAAGATATCTTGAATTATTTAGATGAACTTCCCCCGGCTATCTTTACCGCATTGAGAATGGAAGAAGGACGTATAAATGGTAACGAACTAAAGACTGAACTCAAGGAAATCCGTATTCAGATTGTCAAACTTCAAAAGAAGCGGTTAGGGCAAAAGGATAAGATTGCCTTTGCTCACTACAGAATTTCCAATCTTAAACGAATCATTGAGAAAATCCAAGCTCGTCACCAAACAAATCAGGAAGATCTTTAGGATGTCATCTACCAACTCAGAATCAACAAACTCTTAGACTAGTTATAGCTTTATCCTAAGCCACGGGATGTGTGGTATAAATAAAAACGCTTGTCAAATCTTGACTATGTACAGTGAAAAGGCAAGTTATTTATAAAGGCAATCCTGTTTCATACCTTATTGTTTCCAACTTATCTCTCTTTCATCATCATTTCCACCATTTTCGTCATTATTTCCGTCTTTATCATAACCTCTAAGTGCTTAAAAATTCAAAAATAAGCATTTTCCTTTAAGCATTTTAAGCATCACATTCTCTTTTATTACTTTTCAAAACTTATGATATCATTCTTACTACGTATCATCTTTTGTTGATAGAATGCCTCCCAAAAGGACGTCAACATCTGAAACACCGGCCATAACTTTAGCTGCCATCCAGCAACTGATTAATGATGGCATTTCCTCAGCTCTGAAAGCACAAGCTGCTGCCATGGCAAATTCCGACAATTCCAATAGGAACACTGAACCCAGAGAAATTCCTGTAGCAAAAAGAGGAAACTACAAAGAATTCATAAACTGTCAACCTTTCTACTTCAATGGCACAGAAGGAGCTGTTGACCTCATTCGCTGGTTTGAACGTTAAAATGGATGTAGTTAAATGAACGTACTGAGTCAGTGTTTTCTCGTAGCAAGTGTGCCGAGGAAGACAGAGTAACATTTGCTACTGGTACTTTAACTGATGATGCCTTGTCCTGGTGGAATGCACATGCCCAGCCTATGGGAATAGAGCAAGCTAATCAAATCACCTGGACTGAGTTAAAAAGGCTTCTGACAAACAAGTATTGTCCTCGAACTGAGATCAAGAAAATGGAAGATGAATTTTATGGTCTAACTGTAAATGGAAGTGATCTCAAGACTTATATTAGAAGATTCCAAGAATTAACAATCTTATGTCCAAACATGGTGCCGAATTTTGAGAAACTTATGGAAGCTTTCATCGGGGGACTACCGCAAAGCATTGAAGGAAACGTTACTGCCTCGAAGCCTCAAACTTTGGAGGAAGCCATCAACATATCCTAGAGGTTAATGGATCAGATAATAAAGCGTGATTCCGTGCAAGAAACCAATGATCACAAACGAAAGCTTAAGGATAAAGGGAACATCGTCAACAACAACAACTATCAGAAACTAACAACATTTAACCCCCGAATGATGATCTACCAACCGACAGCAGAATAAGAAGCAAGAAACCTTTAAGACTTATACTGCTACCAATGGATATACTGGAAATCGTCCTTTGTGTAAAAGATGCACCCTACATCACATAGGTCCTTGTACTGTCAAGTGTCAAACTTGCAACAAGATAGGACATCTAACCAAGAACTGCAGAAACAAAAGGATCAACCACTAATCTATCCGTAACTTGTAATGCCTGTGGAAAGAAAGGACATTATGTGAATCAGTGCTCAAAAGCAAACAACAAGGCCACAAGAAAGCATACTTAGAGCCGATCTTGCTTTTGTTCACTTTAGGATTTCTACCCTAGAAACAACTCTCGAGGATATTCAAATTTCATCAGAATCTTCTTCAATCTGAAAAACTCCAATCATCAAGCTACAATCCTTGTCGTTTGTTACTTTTATCTAGAATTCTACTACGAGATACGTAGCATAAGTATCAACTCTTTTTAGAGTTTCATATGTAAAGCTATCCATGAAATAATAAAGTGATGATTCCGTTACATCTTGTTATCTGATGATATCAAAACTCGACATTATTTGTCAATTCCATCGATTCTATTATGTTCAAACTCTGAATACTCTCCTCATACCTTTGAAACATAAATTATCATCCTCGATTATATGGGCGTCAGTACAATCAACATCTCAATATTATCTAACCATTCATGATCATATCATTTTCTACACATTACCATATCGTGTTTTTATGCTTAGGTAAGACGATTTATGATCATCTTATTGAAATGAATTAGGTCACTTCTTCATTTGAATAAGGAAATTATAAATCTCCGAACTATGAATTTATAAATTCTCAGTTACAAGGAGTTGAACGCTTCTTTTTGTAAGTGACAAATTATAAATAAGTAGGCTTAAGTATATAACATACGTACAAACAAGTTTCTTTCAATCCGTTTGTACAAACAATTCCTTAATCATTATCATTATTACCTTTAATATTTGTTCATTTCAAAATCTGTATATCACGTGATTAGACAAAACTCTCTTTACAAAATAGAATCATTCATTGACATCACTTCATTCCATGATCTCCGTATTTAAAATTCTCTGTTAATATGATGCAACATAAATAATAACAAGGAAACACACAAGAATCTATACAATGTCAAATGATTTCAATACCACTAGGTATGAAAATTTTGACAAAGACTTGTGATAGCATTCTTATTCGATGTTGACTTTTAAAGGTTAATGAATAACGATTCTTTACGATCAGAGTAGCGCAACAGAAGCGTGGTAGGCCTATATATAACACCTCGTGTTTTAGGACAATGTACGACGTTAATAAAGTCACCAATTATTTTTAGTATTGTACGCGTTTGACTCTTTCCAAACCGTAAACATTAAGTTAAATCGCGTAAACTAAAAATGATCATTCAATGTAAACGGGCATTAAACAATTAAATGTTTACATCAAACAAGTGTTATATGATTATTTAGAGGATAATTAATAACTTTGTTCATCTTATTTTTATTGGCTACGTAAAATGCTTACGTTTCGCGATAAAACACGTTTCGGCATTCCCAGATGCCACCAAAAACCTAATCTACGCTTATACGTAATTACCCCCGGTTTATACCCAATACCAAATATAATCTAAATTATACCATTCACATGGGAGCCTATGTGGCGAAATTTTGAAGATAGGACCAAGAGATATCAACTTGCCCTAAATATCTAGATATTATAAATATCTAGATATTATAAATATCTAGATATTATAGGAAACCATTTCACTTACACATGGGTTAGAAAGTAACCATGGTTAGGTTAATTAGATATTTTCACTTAAATTAGAATGCATCTACTCTTTTTTTAATAAACACTTAGCAAAAATCCAACAAAAAACTCTTTCTCCCTTCTCTCTCAAAACTCTCGGCTCCAAAACCCTTAGAAAATCACAATCCATAGCTGTGATTTCTTTCAACCATTATTAGGTTTTAACCATATCACTATTAAGGTATACTAAGCAATAATTTGATGGGTTGGTTAAGCTTTGAAAGGGTTTTAACAAGTTATTGCAAGATTAGGGGTTTCATAACCAAAATTCTAGGGGTTATCTGTTGGTAGATGTCGGTTGTGGTGTATCTCTTTTACACGGGGTGGCTGGACTGGGCGCTGAGCAGTCTTGCCTTCCCTAAGGTCTTCCTAATTCCTTCATACTTTTATTTATTTTGATTTTATGTGTTATATGTTAATAATGCTAATAATCACCAATAAGGACTTTGTTATTATGTTAAACCTGTGTTTTCACTTATGTTTATGAATTTATGGCACTTATTTTTATGTCATATGGTTATATATATCATGGAAAATGAATGTTTAAAAAAAGTAAAAAATTTTTGGTTAAACATTATGGGTTAAGTAATTCATAAAACATGTTTAAGTGCAAAATTAGGTTTCTAAAGTCAACTTAAGAATTTACAAGTGATAAATGGTTACATAACATGTTAATCTTGTTATCTTGGACTCACATGAACAAAACATAACCTAATGGACGACATAAGATATTAAGGGTTCTAAAGGGTTTGTAACAAAGTGGTAAAGCTAAAAAGTCCTAAAAACAAGTTTTAAACACATTTTGGAAAATAATATCTTAGGGGCTGTTTTGTATTCAAAATTTACATATATGTTTTATGATTTTATAAAATACTACATGTCACAAGGATCGAGGGTCATAAAGAAACTCGAAAAACCGATTAAATAACGTAGAAGGATTACGCCCATTTACAAGTTTACGATAGTTTATACTTTTATAAAAACAATTTTTATAAATAAAAAGTTACTATTCACCACTGAAACTTTACTTTATAAACATCAATAATATGTATAAAACTTCTCAATTACGAGAACGTGTTCGAAAGAATCGCTAAAAACGGAGTATAAACGGATATAAGTTACCGGCTAAAAGGGTTTTACGTTAATTATAGTATTAAAAATAATTTTATAGCTAGTTAGAAACAGTAAAACACTATCATCACCAGAATCTCAAAAAACCTAAAATTGATTGATTTTATGATCCACTCATCTTAATTGACAAAAGCGTGGGCGTAAGAAACGCGAGAAACGGGCTTAAAACGACAAAGTTATGTCATTTTTAGTAAAGGAGTAATTATAAACGTTTTTACTTTCTAAATTCCAATTTCACTTAAACAAATAGGAGGGTGTTAAGCTAATAGATGATATATGTTATTAGTTATCGAAGTGCTATAATACTATGGAGTTTCATTACATGAGGCCTCTTCGGATGGCGTATCGGACAAGTTGTTGGATTTATGATTTAAAGTGTCCTAACTCCTGTACGATGTCATGACCTTCTTAAATTATGATAGCCAAACGATAATACGATGATATCTATATAGGATATATGCAGTTGTTGTTAGTACAACGTACTTGAATACTGCTGGATGCGACCTATATTTAACTAGGTTTGCATTTGAGCGTTTGCGTGGACGCGTTTTTACTTGGGTATTTTGTTATCTGATCACTCACGAAGTGGTGAGTTCAAGCCCCACTTTTTACTAGTTTTACTGATTTACTTTTATTTGGGGTGGAACATGCTTTGTTTTACAAAATTGGACGCAACGTGGATATTTTGCATTGATTTACTGTTTGCCTAAGTAGCGACTAACCCAAGTTAGCCATTATCATAAACTGTCAATTGCATAGATGTAGTTGGGAATTACATTAGGTGCGCGTGAATGTTATTTATTAGATCTATTTGGAAAAACGGACCTCCCGATGCGGGTGACTAAGCTATCCACCGGGAACGAACGTTATAGCATGTCGAAATCGGATGTTTCGGCGTTTAGACACATTTCGGGTGAGTAGGCAATATTTTGGAACAAGATTTTTTTTCGAGCTTCTAGTGTCATGAGCTTAGTGTAATGTAATCTGGTTTTGTGATTGTTTTGCATATGTTGTATCAATCAGCGGGAATAGTCTTGCGGTCCTGCCATAATTTAAATACATAAACCTATGAATTACTAAACATTTGTGTTGACGTTTTTAGCAATGTTTTGGAGGTTAATAGGACGAGGTGCCAAGGATGCCATTGGGTTACGTTTTGGGATTGCACGCTTAAAGACTTTTATATCATATTTGGAAATTATGTCTTCTTTGTAATATTCAACAAGGGACAACCCACATCTCACTCTTGTTCTTGGTTGATCTTAAGATTACTAGTATTCTTCAACTCTGATACAAACATTTGTCGCTAATCAACTAACAAGAACTTGAAGTGTTTTCCCAATCCATGTAGCATCCATCAAAATCAAAGTCAAAGTATCCTTTTGGCTCAAAACCTAAATATTTAGGATGCGATAGACCAAGACTAGGAGTGCCTTTTAGGTACCTGAAAATTCTCTTAACGGTAATAAGGTGGGATTCCTTAGTATTTTCTTGATATCTTGCACAGAGACAAGCTGAGAACTCAATGGCAGGTCTACTAGCAGTTAAGTACATTAGTGACCCAATCATACCTCTATACTGACTCCCTTTAACAAGTTTGCCATTCAGATTAGGTCCCAAGTTATTAGGGGGTACGATTGGAGTTTTCATTGATGAACAATCAAAATTATCATATTTCTTTATATAACAACCCAAAATTTTCATCAAATACAAAAATCAACCTATTTTACTATAATCACAATTATACGGGGAAATTTTCCGCTTTATTACATTACTTGCATTGCCAATATCTTAATATGCAATGTAACTTGCATAACTAAAGTAGACGAGCTCACGCAACCTACCTATGCCATCCTATCTTCATATATGTCAAGCAAACATCATAACATGTCAAGTCAATATCATCATATCCTTTTTGCAAAGTACATTATTCCTATAATGTACCATTTGCAACATTATATCAAGACGGGCTTTAAACCGTTATCGTATACCTCTAAACCCTAATTCCATGAAGAGTTAACATCTAAAATGAATGTACAAGCTACTAAAGCATATGTACAAGTAACATAACATCTCATTTGAAAGATATAATTCCTCTAAGTCAAAGTACAAGTCCTTAAAAGCTCAATGTACAAGTCATTAAACATGACATCCAAAATAGCCGTTTTACCTCCGTTTTCCTAAGGAATTCCATACAATCTATTAAGTACAAGTTAAAGGCAAGTAATGAACTTCATTTACATTCCATATTCATTCTCATTTCATAAGATTCCATGATATCAAAACAAGAAACCCTAAACCGAGCTAGTTTCTATACCATATCCCGTTTCTTGGTTTTTATCCGTTTTAAACCTAAACCATTAATCAAATAAGTTGTAAATACTTAATTTACAACATTACAAATCCTATTTCATCATTATAACATCATTATACATGAATTAAATCCTAGAAACCCTAAAACAAATCCCTAATCTAGTTCTAACCCTAAAACCTAAAACTAGGCCCTAGTTCAAAATCAGATCAGTCTAAAAAACATAGGATCCGGGAAAATCAATAGGTTCTGGGTATTAAATGAAAACACTAGGTTGTAGCCCTATGTCCTGTGATTATTTTGCCCTTGGAATCAACCCGATTCGACATCGGATGAATTAGTTATAGCCGAAATGGCAAAGGTACGCAGATTCTGCACACCTGTAGTAAATGGCTATTATCTCTAAATTTTTGTATAGTAACCCCTAAATATGTAAAACTAAACATTGTAGAGGACTCAAATATATAATAACGATCTCTGGTTTGAGCTTCAACAGAGTTACGGTTTGCAAATGACAACCATTTTACCAAGACTGATGTTGGCTGTCCAAAAATAGCCATGTATAAATCAAACCAAACACCCCTAAAATGTCTAGAACCACCTCCACTTTGCACCATAGCCTTACTTACTCAGCCCCTAGCCTCTCCACATCACCCCCATGTGTCCTAACCTGGTTATCAAAGTTTCTTGGTCTCTAAGTGTCTTCAACACTATAAATAGGGACACATACTCTTCATTTCAAATCATCCCCCACTTCCTCCTCTATAACCTATCATAGCAACAATCCTTTGCTCAATATGTATTCTAAGAGATCTTAAGAAGTCCCAAGAACAGAAGTGAAGCAAAAGAAACCAAGAAAAGAAGCCCGGGAGTCGTTATTCTAGGCGTACGAAGCTAAAAGTCCTGATTTTGACCCGTTTCCAAGCTATAAGCTCAAACCTAGGTTCTATCAACTTCATACCTGCTACTACACCTTTATGATGTTCATATTATCATACATAAGCTCTTGTTAAAGTTTCATAACTCAATTCATGCTCATTTTCCATTTTGATCTAAAACCGTACACCCGAAACCCTAATTTTGTGTTTTTCATAAAACTAAATGTTATAATGGCTAAATGTTGTTATAATCTATCCTAACATGCTTAATTAATGTTAAAATAACCACTTTATTGATTATTGAAGGAATTTGAACTTAAAACCCGCACGTTTACGTTTTGAAACCCTAATTTGACCCGTTTTGCTTCCTAGCTTAACGAATCGTTATTTTAAACTTTCGTTATATTAAACCTTCATATTTTAGCTTATATTAATAAGCTATAACCTGCAAATGTCGTTTGGAATGTTAAAATAAGCTTGCATGGCAATTCGGACTTGTTTTACAAAAGTATTCCATGCAAGGGGTATATATCGTAACTTTCGGAAACTTATAACTAAAAGGGCTGAAAATGTCATTTTATCAAAGTTATAACTATAGGGGTCTATTTCGTGTTTTTCATAAAACTAAATGTTATAATGGCTAAATGTTGTTATAATCTATCCTAACATGCTTAATTAATGTTAAAATAACCACTTTATTGATTATTGAAGGAATTTGAACTTAAAACCCGCACGTTTACGTTTTGAAACCCTAATTTGACCCGTTTTGCTTCCTAGCTTAACGAATCGTTATTTTAAACTTTCGTTATGTTAAACCTTCATATTTTAGCTTATATTAATAAGCTATAACCTGCAAATGTCTTTTGGAATGTTAAAATAAGCTTGCATGGCAATTCGGACTTGTTTTACAAAAGTATTCCATGCAAGGGGTATATATCGTAACTTTCGGAAACTTATAACTAAAAGGGCTGAAAATGTCATTTTATCAAAGTTATAACTATAGGGGTCTATTATGTCACTTTCCAAAGTACAAGGTTTACTTTGTATATCTTTTAAACTTGAAGGACCAAACTCGTAAAAGTGCAAACTCCAAGGGTATATTTGGCCCTTTTTCATTCTTAAGGGTCTAAAATGTAACATTTTGAAAAAGTATAAAAATGTATACAAAACATTACAAGACATAACTTTAATTAACGCTTGTCGTGCTTAACATTTCTTGATATTGAATAAAACGCTTAAAACCGATTATGTTCTAACCATTATATCATTCATCATCAATGTGTCTTTATAAATCAGGTCCCGGATCTCTATTGTACCACAATACTAGGGAGCTTCATATTAAGGGGTTTCATCTTGGTATTACGTTCTGACTGAGTTGTTGGGTTTACGATTTAAAGTGCCCTAGCTCCTCAAACGTTTACTGAATGACTTTTGAATTATGATGGCCCGAACAGTGATACAATAATTCCAAACTCTTCAATCAAACTCATAACTCTCTGAACCAAAGTTCTAAAGTACAATCTTCCTAAGACTTGACATATTTACTCAGGTTGCGTGACGTGGCTGTTTACTATCATTTTGCTATATCAACCTTTCCCGTTAAGATTGTGATAAGGTCGTCCGCTTTCATTTTGGAATATTTATTGCATCTACCTATCAGGTGAAGTTCATAACCTCGCCTTTACTTATTTACATGTTTTATAAACCCGCGAGGGGGATACATGCTTGTTACAAACTCTTTTATATACTCATAACAATGTGATTACTTTTCAAAGACTTAATGAGTTCATAACCTCACATACTTTATAAACCCGTGATACCTGCTGTAAACCATGAATGCAAGTGTTTTCTAAACTATATGCTATCCTGATATATTATTGCCTAAGTACATGAAAATATCTATTTGGGTAGTATCTCCCAATATCTCTTCAAATACCTCTTTGGGTAATATCCCTAAAAAGATTGAAAGCTAAATAACTTAAATCCTAAAACGGGTATACGAAAAAAAAAAACTGAGTCAAAAAACCTAGAATTTTGCAAATTAAAAACCCTAAAACAAATTTAAAAGTATAAAATAGTTCTAAATGACAAATAGCGAAGTTTTAAAAAAAAACTAGACTAAAAACGGTAGGTCGTTTGACCCAAAAACGAGTCAATGTCAAGAACCGTACCGCCGAGGACCCTTTTCTTTAAAAATCAAAAGTTTGCAAAATTAACCCTATGAAAGTTTTTCTATTTTTCCTACGTAAAATATGGCCAAAGAAATTTCCTAAAAAAGAAAAATATTTTTTTGATAATTTTTGTATTTTTTATGAATTTTTAAAACTTTTAACGAAATTAAATTATAAAAAATACTAAACTATTTTTAAAAATTCTGAAAAAATTACTAAAATTACTTTACCCTAAAACCTACCTAAGAAAAATAAGAAACCCAAAATTCAGCTTATGAATAAGCTGAAAATAAGCTCAAACGAGCTTATAGCTAAATGGGCAAAACTCCCTTATATACCAAAGTGCCCAAGGGTCTAACAGAAAAGAACCCAAGGCACATGCGTTAAAGAAGAGTTTATAAAGAAGAGGTGTATTGAGGGTTGAGACCCGGGTTCGAGTCTTGCTCACCCGGGTTTCCCCTTATCTCCTCTTTTTTTTAGAAATTTTTTTAACCAAACTTGATAAGCACATGGGGCTTATCATTTTTCATAACTACAGCTTTTTATGAATGCTTATAAATAAGCTGGAAAAAGGGCTTTTTGTTTGGACAGAAGGCTTAAATTGAGCTTAAAGGCAAAAATGGCTACTTTCTTTTTGGATTTTTAGACAACATAAGCAGGGAAAAGAGTAAATAAGCTAAAACATACTTATAGCTGAATCTAATGAGCACAAAGGACTCAACCTAAGCTCACCAAATAAGCTGAATAAGCTTAAAGAAGCTCAGCATTACTAACTTAAAGTTAGTACTGCTAGGCTTTTTGAAAACTTAATAAGCTCATGAGGGACCTAAAAAGCTAAAAACAGATGAGTTCCTAGACTAAATAAGCCTAAGAAAAACAAAAATAAGCTAAGCTAAGCAAAAATGACAAACTAATTAAAATCCCAAGGACAATGAAACTAGGCTAGACTAAGGGAGCTTAAAATGAAAAATAAGCTAAAGAAAGGGAAAAATTAAGCTAAGGCAAGGGAACCTAATCCTAATAAGCAACTACAACTAAAATAAGCTAAGTAAATCAGCTAGAAAAGCCAAAAGACTAAAATAAGCCATAAGCCTAATTCTGAGTTCAAAACGGTTAAAATGGCACTTTTGGCTTAAAATTAAGCAATCTAGAGGGGGAAATAAGGCTTAAGGTTACTAGGACTTATCAATGGACCTAAGGGCAATCTAAAAAGCTAAAAATAACTAAGGGCTTAAGGACACATAAGCTAGAAAAGTAGGCTTGAGGATAAGCCCCTAGCACCAGGGCAAATAAACTAAAAAAGAGGCTTAACTTAATAGCTTAAAATAAGCTGTCAAATAAGCTCAAATTGAAAAATAAATGGTAAACAGATTAAAAGGGGCTTATGAAGAGCTTATATTCAAAATTTCATTTGCTAAAAACAATTTAAACCTTCTGGTTTTTGTTCTTGAAAAAGAGCTTTTTCTTTTAAAAGGTGACACCAAATTGTTGGCAGTTTTGACTTAGGAAATCAAATGACTCAAAACACTTTTAAAAACTTGTTTAGACACTCAAATAAGGATTCAAAACAAAGGTATTAAAGGAATTTACACAGCTTAATCAAATAAGCGTGTAAAAGTGTCTTTTGACTTAACAAATTTTTAGCTAACTTGAACACAAATATTCAAAACTTCATCTTCTAAAAACAAATTAAACTTGCTGATTTTAGCTTTTGAAAAAGAGCTTTTTCTTTTACTAAATGATGACACCAAATTCTTGGCAGTTTTGACAAATGACTCAAAACACTTTTAAGAACTTGTTTAGACACTCACAAATGACACACTTTGAAACTAAAACTCAAGTATACAAGAGCTTATCCAAATAAGCTCTTGTATCTCTTTCAAAAACCAACAGACTTAAAGAACAACTAAAAAACTTGAAAAACAGTTTTTGGACTTAAAAACTTTGGAAAAACAGACTCAAAAGAGCTTAATGACTTAAGCCAAAGTTAGCAAAGTGACACCAACCCATTACCTTACCATTTTGACCCATTTTGGGCTTAACCCAAACACCCCTTTATAATTTTAAAAACGGGTTTTAACACTTGTAAAGACTAAATTAAGCACTAAATTTTAAAAACAAGTATTAAACAAGCATGGTTAAGCACAATAAGGTAAAAAGAACAGGCAAATAAGCACTTTAAAAAACTAATAAGCTAACAACAGAAATAAGCTTATCTAGGCAGTTTTAAGCAATTGACAAGTAAATGAAATATGAGCAACTAAAAGGCATTTTTAAGCATAACTAAACACAGCTAAGCACAAAAAGACATAAATAAGCTGAAAATAAGCCACAATAAGCAATGCTACTGTAAAAATAAGCTAAAATTTAAAAAGAAGTATACCTTGACTCCTTGCTCAAAACAGGAGTGTATGATTACCTAAATAAGCTCTAATCCTACCCCTTAGCTTATAAATAAGTTATACTAAGCACCCAATGAGCCATCCAAGTTTGCTCATTCATCCTTAGCTTAATCACATAGTAACTTTTTTTTCCTTTTGAGTTTTTCTTAAATTTTTGTATAAAGGATTAAAAACAGGTTAAAGATGGCTTATGTTAAGAGCTTATATGATTTTTAAAGAAGTACAAGTAACTTAGCACACAATGTGAAAGACAAACTGAATTTTCATTAAAAAAAAGGAGTACAAGTACATCAAAGTAAATTAAGTTAAAAACTAAACTGAGCTAAAAACTACACACTTAAAAAACTAACTCCTTTGCCACAATGGCTTACAAAAGCTTTATATAGAAAAACTACTAGCTAGGGTTTTGACTTTTGTCTTCTCCTCTTGTGCATCTTTGTAGAGACAAAACAGCATATGTGTTTGTTGTGAGAGTGGAAACTCAAATCAATCCTGGCCCTTGGTTAAGCTTGTTGCCCACACAAATTCATCAACACCCTTGATTGTCATTGGCCAATGGTATTCCACAGGATTGCCAGCTTGTCACTTTGACTTCTAGGAGGTGGGGTTTGTGGTGGTGACATTTTTGTTGTTATAGGAACAGGAATCAAGGTGGAAAGTGACAGGAGGGGGAGGTTATAAGTTTGGCGGGAAATGAGTTGAGAAGATGTACAGTACTTCAAAAACGGGGTGAGGGTTTGGGGATTTATCACAAATGGCCCCTCAAGGGTTATATCTCTTTTTCAAATTTCGTCCTTGTGTTTATAAACGTTTGGGGAGTTGACAGAAAAGGTCCCCAAAGGTTATTTCATTTATGGTCCTTGTGAGTTATAGCTTTGGAGTGTTGGCAGGAATGACCCTTGTGGTTAATACTTTGGGAAAATGGCAGCATGAGTCCCTCTCAAGCATTTTCTTCATATTCTTCATTAAATAAGTTAGGGACTTGGCAATTTTGGCCCCTAAACTTATTTTTCTTCACTTTTTGACTTTGGATTTGTCGGGGTTGACTTTGGTTGACTTTTTCACACTTGGGCTTTGTCTTGACTTTGTCTTTTCCACGCTTTTCCATTCTGTGTCT
The DNA here is from genome assembly GCA_026074375.1 of Tanacetum coccineum. Classification (NCBI taxonomy): domain Eukaryota; kingdom Viridiplantae; phylum Streptophyta; class Magnoliopsida; order Asterales; family Asteraceae; genus Tanacetum; species Tanacetum coccineum. The sequence goes on along the minus strand of BQNB010026665.1, from coordinate 15,915 downwards.
GGTTTTGTTGTTTTGGCTTCGTTTTTCGTCCTTTTCTTAGATATCCGTTCTTGCACAACACAATTAGCAAAACAAGCATATTTTTGGTATTTTAAGTCCGTTTTTGGTTATTTTAGCTTGTTTTTAAAGGTAAAAGGTATGTGTAATTAAACACATACCAGGCACTTTAGATCGTAAACCCAACAACTCAGTCAGAACGTAATACCAAGATGAAACCTCTTAATATGAAGCTCCCTAGTATTGTGGTACGATATAATTGATTTTAAGCGTTTTGATCAATATCTGGAAATGTTAAGCACGAGAAGCGTTAATTAAAGTTATGTGATTCGTCTGATAGTATATATATAAAATAACTCAAATGCAAATCTCAACCAAATGCCCTTAACCAAGGGAAAAGGTCAAATTCCACAAAAGGATAAAATACACAAGTAAGAATCAATAATAAAAAGATTCCGGAAGAGATATTCCCGGGTCGTATGTCCCAACGAGGCTGCAATTGAAA
>BQNB010026665.1:0-15166 GCA_026074375.1 Tanacetum coccineum | reverse complement strand
TGATGTAATAAAGGGTAAAAGGGAAATCACACTCAATTGCTCAGACATGATTCATTAAGTTACCATAGGCTTGTACAAGAAACTAAACTGCACCGACATGACGTAAGCACCAGGTATAATTATCAAAAGAGGACTTTTATTCGGGTTGTAATATACAAGCTAAGGGTTTATAAGGGTGTAGATAAAGCATGAGAAATATATACTAGAATAGGTTTTATAATATACATGTCGATAAGTCCAAAAAACCTATGTTGCTAGTTACGACAATCCACAAACCCGCGAGGTTATTGAACAAACCAATCTCCATCTTACAAACAGCACTTATTCATACTTCTTTTTTTTCTTTTTTTTCAATCTACCCTCATTCAAACAACTAACAATTCCCCCACACTTGAGATAAGGATACATCACAAAAAAATACAAAACATGAAGCTGGGCATCTCCATCTCCGTTAAAATGGCACAAAACTTATAACAAAGTGCGAACAAACTATAAGCAAAAATCAACCAATCATACAGAGCAACTAGCAACCAACCATGAAGACTTTCGACAAGGGGTAAGGCTAGGCTAAACGTTATATATTTTTGCATTTGTATTTTTTATTTTAGTGAGTGAGAAAAATGAATAGAATGGCTCAGAGGTTAAACTAGGGGTATCTAGCACTAAAAGTGAGTGCTAACAAAAGGGTTTTATATATGGGTGGTTAGCTAATCAGTGTAACCAGCTCGTTTCTAGATCAAAAAATCACCGGCACACTCGTATAATTTTAAAACGATACCAATGCTCTAGAAAAGGCTACAAAACTACAACATCACAGCCGTAACAACGGATGAGACACTTGCAGTTGTATTCAAACCTTAATAATGAGAGAGCTAAAGGCAAAAATTGTCTTAGGTATCAAAGATGGATACCTAAATTCCTTAAGATCTAAACTTTACATTTTTTGGGTGATTGGTATAAATGCGCAAGTAATGTCATTGATCTCGAGTCGGATCTGCTTTATCAATCCGGTCACATCTCTGGTTTGAAAACTTTATTTATCTAATAAGTTTAATTCTAATATAATTAACCAGAGTGCAAAAGAATTTTAAAAAACTAAGATTAATTTTTAAGATTTACAAAGGCATACAAAAGTTATAGATTAAAATGAACATATTTTCCAATTTATTTCCCTCCACGACTAATCTTAAGTTGAGCATTATGCGTAAACAAAAAATAACTTAAAAGTAGAATAAACGGGAGAAATAAATATAAGAGAAACGAAACTTCCCGGGGCTCATAAGTACTTGGTTGGATTCTAAAAGATATAGCGCCAGACAGAACGCCAACCCCACCCCCCGCCCCCCCCCCCACTCCCCCCCCCCCCCCCCCACCCCCCCCCCCCACCACCCCCCCCCCACCCACCCCCCCCTCCCCCCCCCCCCCCCCCCCCCCCGCCCCCCCCCCCCCCCCGGGCCACCCCACCCCTCCCCTAAGCATGTGAATTCAACCACATGTAATATACTGATCCAAATATAATCTCACAAGTTAAGACTTCATCCGACAACCCCACCATTATTTAATCTGTATAAACTACAAAAACCGTAAAATACTAAAGCACACTTTCGTAGGCACCAGATTGCATTTAGCGTATGCAACAAGCCTTTAAACCCTCGTGGCCCTAAAGGAACGAAGTATAGTCTCGTGAGGGTTTTTCAGCGAACACGCCCACAAAGTTCAAAATCATATATGTTTTTATATTTTTTTTTTCATTAAACTTTTTATATTTATATACATTTTACTAAAACAAGCACACAAAACATTACGAAATGAAAAATAAAATAGAAAGGAAAATATAATGCCAAACACTCAAACACCTATATAAAATAAAAAAAATTAATGGCGAAATAAAAATCTTTTTGTATTTTTTATTTTTTTGGTTTTAAGACAAACACATAATTATTTTTTAATGTTTAAAACAATAATTTACAAAATTACTATTATTATTATTATTTTTAATTCTTTTATATTTTTTTAATTTTTATTTTTAATTTTTTTTCAGAATAAAAGTATGTCGCACTTGAAAGAAAGTGCGACGTACTTATAACCTAATTTTTTATAATTTTTCAAATAAAAAATACGAGCGCGGCAAAAATTTAAAAAGTGCGTCGCACACAAATATATGTGTGGCGGTTTTATTATGATAGGAGACATGTTTTTAGATTTTATTTATTTATTTTATTAGTTAGCAACACATATATAAATACATAACACAAAGACATGCAAACACATAAACACGTAATCAAACAAACAAACTAATAAAGAGAAATAAGAAACACTTTTTCAATTTTTATAGTTTTTTATATTGATTTTAATTTTAATATAACCATGCAAGCAAACACACACAAACAATAAAAAAACACGTTTTATAAAAATAAACATTCCATAAAACAAGATAAACAAGAAGAAAGAAAAACAACTCAGACTGAAAATCTTTTTGGGTTTTATTTTTCAGAAGTATGACGGTTTTGGGAGTAAAACCGGCACACTTGCAAGTTTTGCATGTTTCTGATTTAACAGCTTATTACATTTCAGAAAACAAAGCAAACACTCAAACAACAACAAAACAACACACATAAAAACACTTTTCTCCAAACAAGCCATAAAGCAACAAGCATAGATCAAATAAGAACACACATATTTTTGCACTTTCTATTTAATAGGCAAATGATACAAACATAATAACTTAAGCAACACAATCACACAAAACAGGATATCAAGATCTAGAACCTGAATTAGCCATTACAATTATTTTTTTTTGGTTTATGGGAAGGTTTTAGACAAATAACAATCCAAGAAAATATTTTGTTTTAGAAAAAAGTGCGACGTACTTAGAAATAAGTACGACGTACTTGCAGGTTTTCTAGGGGAGTACGGCGGTTTTAGCAGAAAAACCGGCGCACTTTCAGTAGCAGGTTTAAACTACGAACATTGCATAGCAACGAGATGTCAAACAAGTATAAACCACTATTCGAATGAAAACAAGACCAACAAACTCCCCGTCAACGGCGCCAAAAACTTTGATGTGTTTCAAAATCTTTACATTTATAAGACTAAAATTACCGGTTAATAGACGGAAACACACCAAAAAGTATACCCTTTCGAATGTAGTAAAGTCTAGGTAAGTCTAGGTCGTTCCAAGGGAGTTGTACATTTTCAGATTCAAAAAGTAGTTTATTAAGAAAGTCCAAATGATTGTCACGATCATTAGACTCATATTTGAAATAACAAGTAAGTTATATCAAACGCTAGAAATGTATAATAGAATATACCAGAGTTATTAAAACATGTTTGTTTAGGCTTAGAGAGACATGAGTCTAGAAATGATATGTAAAGATGTTCTCAATCACAAATAAAGCATACAAGCCACAAATGACGGGTAATCATAGTAGCAAGTATATCTACCAATTATGCAAGGGAATTCTTTCGACCTATGACCCGAACATAACAAGCACATTAAGATAGATTTTTCACCAATATTTATACAAGTATGCTTCCCCTAATCAAGTCGTTAGACGTGAGATTAGTCCTTAAACACATAATCATTCGGGTTGTCTAGCAATTTACTATCCAATTCTCACAAGTCTAGTATTGATTCGCGACTCAAAATCAACCACACCAATCGAGCATTTCGACCTATATCGACTGAGATGATCATAGAAAAACAACGCGAATTTCAATCAACACAATAGAGCCTTTTGACCTACTTTTATTGCAATGACAAATCAAACAAGTCTCAATGATCTTAGGATAACAATATCGAGCATACGATTTATACGATCATAAGCATATATCCATAACATATATTTATATCACATCTCAAGAACACCTAAACAAACATAAAGAAATTACTCCATAAAATGAAGGAACAATCATATTCAAAGGATAATAGAAGTTTACCAAAGTTTTAAGATCAAAGGATGGTGATTACAAGTTTTTCCAACCAAAAACTATTATCAATAACCCAAGATATTGATTCTTATTATTCCAAAACTTCATGTACTGTCACTACACTTCTAGGAACCAGAAATAACAAGCCCAAATCGTCCGACAAGGCTTCGGTGGAGTAGAAGTACGATCAAGGGTGAACTTGGTGTAGTTTCACCCCTTATGGCTTTGATTTCTCTTCTAATGAGTTGTGTGTGTAAGATGTGAGATTTGGGCTGTATTTATAGGGTTTTTAGGCTGCCAAAAACGTGGAGAGGATGGGTAGGGGCAAGTGATAGGTTGCATTTAAGTGCCAAGCTCATTTAAGAGCATTTACCACAAATTTAATGAAGTGTGTTGCACATATGGCATTTATAGCTCCATGGCTTTTGCTTAAATTGTAGATAATTTAATTCTCTTCGCGTGGCCGCTTGAATCGCGTCAAACAGAGTTTGTATGACCGAGTTATGGCCAAAACAGTGAACAGGTGCCCGGAAGCATTCAGCTTGAGTTTTTTTTCTTCGTTTAAGCTTCATTTCTTCGTGTATTCTTTTGTTTTCTTCTACGACACATAATTAGAACCTACAATAGAAAATATACTCGATTAAGTACCAAAAGTTCTTATTATTAACCAATTTATATACATAAAATCACAGATAACACATATAGAAATATGGTATAATTTGAGCGTTATCATGTATTCTTGTATATTAATTAACTTACCACCACCCCAAATCCACCCAAATATATCTCATCCGTTTCTGTTTAACTTACACCCATACATCACAACCATTTAAAGACCTATTTGATAGTAATTCCTAGGTGCTTACACCACAGCGGTAGAGGTTTGATCCTTTACCAAGCTTACGGTAATTTATATGCTATGACAGGTAATGAGTGTTAATTTTATGTTTCCCATATTGTTATAATTCATTATACATCCGAGAGAAACAGATAATCCAAACACTTATCGTGAGGTGCTAGTGTATAATCTTCGTGCATTTAATTACGAGGTGTAATTGGTTGTGTCATAAACTATCTTTAAAAATTAAGTTAAATACCCCCGATATTAATATTGTCTAGGTAGAAAAGCTCATTTGCTTGAGGACAAGCAAATCTTAAGTGTAGGGGTATTTGATGAGGTGTTTTTTATATAATTTTTTGGGGTCATTTAACCCCTAAATCATGCAAATATGCCCAAAATACGTGCTTAATCATTTCTTTTTGTGTTTTTAGCATTTGGGAATCTTTTGGAGGATATACACTTGACTTGGGCTCATTTGGAGAAGAAACAGACAAGATTACAACTCTACACAAAAGTCAAAGAAAATGCGTACAGTGGCTGGAGACGGTGTTAGAAATAATGGTAACGCCATCAGAACATCAAAGCGATGGCGTCAAGACTTTTGTGATGGCGTCAGAACTTAACCTAATTAAAGAGACCCTAGAAGATTCGGCGAAGCGACGGCGTCAGGATTATAAAGCGACACCGTTGCGGCCTATTTTCTATATATACAAACTCGTTTTTAGAGTTTTAAGTGTGAAACTTTTGGGAGACGAACCATATACTTAGGGTTCGAGTTTAGAAACTTTTAAGGTCGTTTTTAGGGTATGAAAACCCTCTTGTATCAGCCGTATACTTATATTTTAATCAAGTGAAGTCCTTTACCTCTTAATTTTTCAGTATGTCTATGTGTTGTTGGATTAATTATTGTTCTTCGCTTTTCTTTAACATGCTAGGCTATATCTATTAGTATTTACTTATGATTGCATGAAACTTAGTTTGTAGATCCTTTTAATATTGATTCTTTTGATGGATGTGCGCATTAAGCTTTAGAAAACTGGCTATAAAATATTACATTAGCATAGATGTCTAGGAAAACGTGATTGTGTAGAAAGGATTCCATCGGTAACAGTCTTCATACTACCTTACCCATCTATGAATGATCACCTCTTAAGTGTTTTACTGCATGTAATGTACTCTTAGGGGCCTTATAATAGTCTTCGTACTACCTTACCTGTGCGTTGCCTTAATGGAATATTACATAGACGGCGGATTCGTGTAATTCGTTCATGACTTAGGAAATACTTACACAGATCATCACAATGGTGACAAAGCAATAGGATTAGGAGAAGCAAACTAAGGAGTAATGCATGATTAAGTAAATACGTTTGTTTTTCTATCGATTTCACACCAAAGTAGTTTAGATTTAATATTAGTTTAATTAGTTTAATACCAAAACCACCTCTTAAAACTAGAATTTTACTTTTTTTCTATAAAATATAAAAATACAAAAATACAAAAATAATAATCTTTCAATCCGTTAGATCTTAGTTAGATTTAGTTCGAGCCTTCACAAACTATTCCCCTAGAGAACGATAACAACCCCCAAGTCCTTGCTATACTACACTACAACGATTAGGTACTCTGCTTAGGGAGTTGTAAAAGTGCATTTACAACAACCACATCACTTGTTTAGCACTTTTGGTATTTTCGCTTCAATGAACAGACATGTTGCACCACATATACAAATCATGTGTATTCCTTAATATTCTACTTTTTGAAAAGGGATAAAAGATGGCGGCTAGGGTTTGACGAGGTGACATAAAAGAGGCGACTCAACATAGCCACCTAGGTCTGAGGATCAGACCCACTTCGATACCATGTTAGACAATGAAAACCACATAGGTATAATCTATTATCCAGCCACAATATATAGAGTACAAGACATAAGCAAACCCTAATGGACCCAACCCACAAACCGGGCTTGGGCCAACTCTATCATCTAATAGAATCAAATTGGATTAACAGAGTATAGACTTAAACTTGATGTGTTGTCGATATGGGACGATGATCTTAGCTTGAGACGACATATTACATTTTTGTTGAGTATGGGTTCCAAAAGTTACTCGGGGATATGTTCTCAAGTGGTGGAACATCGGAAAATGTCAATCTTGACATCCTAATGTACGTGTTCTACTTGTGAGCCACAACAACTTCCCACCGAAGTTTCCAAGTGTTGTAATGCCGTTATTCAGTAGCCCCTTTGGATTCTATAGCATTTTAGAAACTAGTCGGCGTTTGCGGAGAAAAGATTAAACAAAAACCTTGTCCTTAAAATGTCAAGCAACTAACTCTCGAAGGATCTAATAGACATAGAAATGTCTCTTAGGATCTAATAGACATAGAAATGTCTCTTATAATTTGATGGAGGTGGCTATACGAAATTCCTTGTAAAGCCATCTCCTATCCTTATACTGAGTACATAGTTTTCCAGCTCTTTTTTTTAGTTTCTACTAAATATCATGTTGGTTAAAATCGATGTTCATTGATCTTTTATAGAAATTTAAACATTAAATATTTTAAGTGTACAAATAGTTCCCGAATAAAAGAACATGTTGGGAGTGATCCTTAAAGTTCTTTAGAGACAAAGAAGAAGTCTCATCACTTACTGAAACGTTATTCAGTGAGTAGAGTACTTAACCAAAAGAAGATGATAGATTCAATGAGATATGATAATATCTCACTGACTTCGTACTAATCTCCCCAGCATAATGAACATTCAAGATACTTATGAAAATATCTAAATATCTATTAATGTTTGCTCAAGATCCTTCTTGTGAAAATAAGCAGAAAAACATTTATCAAGAAAGTCAAAGAAAAATACAAGAGTTGGTATAAGAGGGAACAATTGTACCTAAAATGAGATAGGACACATCAAATAATATGTACATTTAGTGTAGTAAGGTAAGAGTATACTTTATATTTAGATGCTCAACATGGCCTTATTATTCCACGGGTAACTACCTTGTACTTGTTAGATGATAGGATAGTGGTCCAAGCCTGATTTGTGGATTTAGGGTTCATCAGGGTTTTGGCTAATAAATAGTCAATCAATAAAAGATGATACCAACGATGATTCATTGTTTTAAATGGTATTAGAGCGGGTAAGATCCGCAAACCGACGTGGCTAAGTTGAACCGCCTTCTATATCACCCCGTCAAACCCTAGCCACCATAAAATATCTCTAACCCTAATATTTGGATTTGATCTCTAACCTTAATATTTTATGAAATCTGCCATAGCAAAATTCTTGGCAGAGAATAATGAACATCAATCAACTAACTAATAAACATCTCCAACACAATTCTTTTCCTCTCTGTTTATCCAATTTGCATATCTGATAATATACATGCAATGGTTTTCTTTTGTATTCTTTCTTTCCAGACCTAGAATTGGACCTGTGCGCGCTACCCAACTGCACATGGCCTAACATGTTTAAGGGGCCTCAAATTCGGAATAAGCCCAATATACATATGATGTGTCGTTGTGTGGTATTTATATTATGATTCAAGTTTTAAATTTATATTTTGCCAACTAAACCAGAAACAACACTTTAACAGGCAGGGTACCCGGTCAAGATGTAGATTCGTTGGTAAGTAGGGTGTCGATCACTGAGAGTGAGGTTAAACCTTTTCAGTTTATCAATATCTTGGTTATCAGTTTATCAATATCTTGGTTATCTAATCTATGTTAGTTCTATTCTATTCTAATTCTAAACCTATGTCAGTTTAATCCTAGTTCTAACGGGAAAAGGGGGTTTCTAGCCTGAGAGACTGGCACAGTTTGTTTGGTGACTAAAATCAATTCAGGGAACTGTTACCCACGCAAGCTAATTAACAGAAGAATAAAGAGTGGTTGAGCTAAATATAAGAAAACTGTATTAACCATTATTAATCCGATTAGAACGTTGGGTTAGTTTATTAGTGCAAATTGATTTCTTGTCTCAAGGTTGGCATATCATCTTAGACTTAAGGCTTACATCAATTCCAAAGACCTAGACACATTAATTCTGTCACATTAAAGCATCCAGCATAAAGCATCCTTGTTGCTTGATTATAATCTAGTCTTAGAGATTAAAGCAATGGTAAATCTTGTTAAACCCTAGCTAGCGCGAGCGAGAGACTTTACTACACGAGAGCGCTGCTTAATGGTTCACACATAACGCGCGCGAGCGAGAGCAGTCCACTTGTCCAACTATCCCTTAGAATCAGAACGTTATATTTTGAATTATCCTAAGTTTACCTGGTAGTCAACACATTCAATAAACCAAAGCAATATCCAATAACTAGTTAAGCCCGAAGCGTATCCTAGACACAGACTTAGAGGGACAATATTTGTAATCCTATGATTCTAGATGTATAAATTACTATATGAAAAGCAAGCCCGGACTCTTAGCCTACACCCAAACAACACCGAAGTTACAACACATTAAATATGTAGAACTAGATCCAATTGAATGATAGGTCGCATACAAAAGCACGTAAACAAGTATGAATTGATAAACATAAACAAGCATTCAACGATTAATCAAGAAATCAAGATAAACAAATACCAAACATTCAAATCTTCATAATAATGACTAATACCCGAAGGTATTAGCCTTTAAACGTCATAATAAATACAAGAGTAATGATTTAGCCAAGGTAAACTAACCGAGTTAACGAATGATACCAAAAACTGAACGATTACTAAAGTATAAGGAATTACACGTGTTTCCTATGGAATGGATAGCTTTGCACAACCTCTTCTGCTCTTCTTTGCCTTTGAAAATCGACTTTTGTGGTTTAGGTATCGAGAATATGATTTAGCACACTTAAAACTCATTTTTGAGTTTTCTATTTATAGGGTCTGGAAGTCGGTTCGATACGGCGTATCCAAGGAGTTGGATACGGCGTATTGGAGTTTCTTGAAGTAGGGACCACGTTTGTCATCTTCCAGAATCTTCACATATTATATCTTCAATACGGCGTATAGATTTCTTCTGGATATAGCGCATTCAACTTGTTGTCTTAGTGGTCTTTGGTGAGTGCAGGCACGGATACGCCGTATCTTCTTTGATGGATACGGCGTATTGGTAGTCAAAACAGTAATCTTCAAAAAACTCTTGTTTTGAAAGTTTTAATGGTTTTATCGTGACTTGTTTCAGAAAGCATATTTACCCCTCGTTCAATTTTGTTACCCATTAAAGACTGTATTATATCGATTTTATCATCATCATTGTCCTTATCCAATTTTGAATCATCAGGAAAAATTAGGTTAAAAGGAAATAGACCATTAAAGTATAAAATGTTATGTTCCTCTTCATTACATTCGGACAATGATGTTTCATCTTTCAAATCAATTTCATCGATATGTTGAGGGCTTACAGTAGGTTCAGTTAAGAAATCTAATTTAGACGTTAGAGCATCATTGTAAACAATGGCTGGAAATTCATTCTCAAAATCTTTAAAGAAGTATAAATTATTAAAAATAACTGACTGCAGGCTTTGGTGATGGAAACGAAGGCATATTGACTTTATCATTATCATTTTACGAATCTTTTTTCATATCATTGGCAGAGATTATTTTATAAGAAAACGAGTTTTTGTCAAAAATTATCGTATAATCTTCATCGTCGGATTCGTCAAACGATATTCTAAAGTCAATTTTATTGCTGTGAAGGGAAGTTACCGTAGGTTCACAAGAGAGTGTTTCTTTATACTTCAAGTTGTCATTGAAGACTATAGCTGGGAATTCGGTTTCAACGGATCTGAGATCGTCAATATCATCTTCATACCAGATCTTACCATATCTCGCAGTTTCCCAGTTAAATACTTTCCCACGTTTTCGAGCCTTTTCTTCCTCAAGCCTGATGTATTCCTCCATAGTGATGTTTGGATCATTCATCCTGAAACAATCTTACTAGAAAAACTATTAAATAATCAATACGTCGTATCCAGTGAACTGAATACGCCGTACAAACAGAGAAATCAATTAAACAGGAATATAAACTACTCTAAACCACACTACTCCTAAGGGTTAAATCTAATCTAATCTTAAAAACTAAAATATTAAATAAAAATCAAGATTAATTTTCACTCCCCGGCAGCGGCGCCAAAAACTTGATGTGTCGTTGTGTGGTGTTTATATTATGATTCAAGTTTTAAATTTATATTTTGCCGACTAAACCAGAAACAACACTTTAACGGGCAGTGTACCCGGTCAAGAGGTAGATTCGTTGGTAAAAGTTAGGGTGTCGATCTCTGAGAGTGAGGTTAAACCTTTCAGTTTATCAATATCTTGGTTATCTTTCTTTGTTAGTTCCTATTCTTATTCTAATTCTAAACCTATGTCAGTATAATCCTAGTTCTAACGGGAAAAAAGGGGGGTTTCAGCTGAGAGACTGGCACAGTGCTGTTTGGTGACTAAAATCAACGTCATGTGGAATACGGTGGACTCATCCGCGCAAGCTAATTAACAGAAGAATAAAGAGCGGTGAGCAAAATATAAGAAATTGTATTTAAACCTTTATTAATCCTATCTCGTACGTTGCTTTGGTTTATTTAGTGCAATGATTTCTTTCTTCGCGGTGGCATATCATCTTAGACTTAGGCGTTACATCATTCCAAAGGTACTAGACACATTAATTCTGTTACAATTTAAAGCATCCGCATAAAGCATCATTGTTGCTGATTATATCTATCTTAGGATTAAAAGCAATGGATGATCTTGTTAAACCCGAATCATAGAGGCTATACCCCACTTACTGCTTATTGGTTGTCTTTATACACATAGTAGGTCACTTGTTCAACCCTAGTTCGCCATTGGAATAGGATAGAGTTATTTGTTGAAATCATCTAGGTTTCACTGCTAGTAACAATTCTAATAAAAACCAAAAGGAAAAATATCAAATTAACTAGGTTAAGCCCGAGCGTATCAGAGACACAGACTTAGAGGGACAATATTTGTGATCCTATGATTCTAGATGTATAAATTATTTCTGGAGAGTATCCCAGACTCTTCGCCTACCGCCCAAAGAAAACCCTACTAAGAGCTATCCCGGACTCTAGATCTACTTGGTCCGTGTCACTAGATCCAGTTGAATGATAGATCGCATACAAAAGCACGTAAACAAGTATGAATTGATAAACATAAACAAGCATTTAACGATAAATCAAGAAATCGAGATAAACAAATACCAAACATTCAAATCTTCATAATAATGGCTAATACCCAAAGGTATTAGCCTTCAAACGTCATAATAAATACAAGAGTAATGATTTTGTCGAGGTAAACTAACCGAGTTAACGAATGATACTAAAAACTGAACGATTACTAAAGTATAAGGAATTACACGTGTTTCCTATGGAATGGATAGCTTTGCACAACCTCTTATGCTCTTCTTTGCCTTTGAAAATCAACTTTTGTGGTTTAGGTATCGAGAATATGATTTAGCACACTTAAAACTTATTTTTGAGTTTTCTATTTATAGGGTCTGGAAGTCGGTTCGATACGGCGTATCCAAGGAGTTGGATACGGCGTATTGGAGTTTCTTGGAGTAGGGACCACGTTTGTCATCTTCCAGAATCTTCACATACTATATCTTCAATACGGCGTATAGATTTCTTCTGGATACGGCGTATTCAACTTGTTGTCTTCGTGGTCTTTGGTGAGTGCAGGCACGGATATGCCGTATCTTCTTTGATGGATACGGCGTATTGGTAGTCATAACAATAATCTTCAAAATGTCTTTGTTTAAGCTCCAGAATGCGCGCCTTTTGGTTAGTTTCATCAAATACTCCATAATTACTGCAATTCTCAAATATAAACGATTAAGTAACAATTCTTTGCAATAATGATACAATATGGGCTAATTACATAAGATAAATGATGCTATAAAATATACGTTATTTGATGTCATCAACATATAACTATTGGATTGTTGGTACATTTTGAGTTGTTAAAGGCCCATTACACTTGGCAAGATAACAGTTCTAGTGCTGGTAATCACGAAGAAGAATCATAATTCAGAATATATCATATAATCTGGCTATGTGGGATGAGTATTTTTTTTCTATTTCCTTATTGTTTAATAATTTAACCCTAGTCCAATAAACTTGGATAAAATAAAATACAAAACTCGAATTTTAAATGTTATATTTGTAAACAAGCATATACTCGCAAGTTGTTTTTTTAATGGTCCGAATAAGAGAATCGTAAAAGAAAAAAGAGTCGAATAACACGTTAGAATTTTCGTTTTCAGGGGGCCTCTTTTACCATCACGGCACCGGGCCCTCAAAATCCACAGGACGACCCTATTTCTTTCCATGCAATATGGTACAGTACATAGTACACACCCAAACCTTTTTGTGTCACATGCATTAGGCTTTTCTTGTATGCCTTCACTTTGTCGTAATTTTAAAAAAAGTATAAAGATACCACAGTTGTCGCTTTATTTTGCTTTTTGTGTTGTCTGAAGATTTGTTTCTGTTCGTTGCCAAATGTCTTCAACTATTGGTTTTCACTAGTGCTTTGATTTGCTTTTGCCGCTTCTTAAAGAATTGCTTCCGCTTGATGTCTTCATCAAAATGTTATCGCTTTTGTTGCTCTAATTTTTTTGTTTTAATTATTTTCAATACCAGTTCGAGCTTTCGTGATTTCGCCGATTGAACTGCGAGGAAGTGTTACATGATAAGATAGTGGCCCAACCCCGGTTTGTGGGCTTAGGGTTCATTAGGGTTTTGACTTATAAATAGTCGATCAATAAAAGATAATACCTACGGAGTTTCATTGTATTACAATACTCTGACAATGTTATCTCTTGCAATTATAATGTGAAACACATTCAATAACATTTAGGAGCCGTTTGTTATGAGGTTTTTAAGAAAAAAGAATGAAATCATTCATGAGTTAAATTGTTTGGTAGAACATGATTACAGTCACATCAAGCTTTTGATTGTCGAAACCCATTCCACATCAAATTGATGGTATTGGGAGAAAACCAGTGACATCACTTTGTCCTATATGTTTCACACCACAAGTTTGTATACTTTTATTATTTAATTAGTAACTATTTTCACATAAGTTACATTATATATATATATATATGATCAAATAAGAAGTTTTCTTAAAATAAGAAGGATAAGAAGTAACTTTAACCGCATATCCGAGATGCATCGACTTAAATTAGATGCATCTCTATAATCTTAGATGCATTATAATGCATCATAATGTGTTTTCTAGCTTTTAATTAGATGCATATACGTATTTTAGATGCATTTCATGATTTTTTTTATTTTTTGGTCCTCTACATGTGCCAAAATCATGAAAATCAATTTGCACCATCTACACATCAAATTAACTTTCGAAACTCTTTATGGTGCATCTAGATGAATAGAAATGCATTTAATAAAAGTCGTTGCATCTCAAATGTGTGGTTTTAGTCACTTCTCACCACTTCTTATTTTAATTTACTTCTCACTGGATCCCTACTATATATATATATATATATATATATAAACTATTATGTTAATAATATGTATAATTTTTATATATTTTAAATCCAAAACTCGAATCCAAATCTGAATCCAAATCCAAATCCAAATCCGAAACCATTTACAAACCGAACGCACCCTTACTCATCTAGAGATCTAAATCTCTGAACATTTATTGAGAGGTTAACTTATAATTTTTACTTGAACATTAACTTTGATTTATGTTTTAGTTAATGAAGTCATTGGACTTAGATTGTTATTCCGCAAACTATTTTGGTAATATTTTTGTTCATTTTTAATAAAGATTTAAATGTTAAAAATATTTGTGTGAACCTAGTTTATAACTTGTTTGTCATCTAAAATTGGTTTTAGATATTTCACTAAGCATGGAAAGTAGCTAGATAAATCAAGTTATTCATTGTAACCTGTTTGAAATGAATAACGTTTGGGACTACTGCTCTCACCTAATGAGGGCCTTTAACAAAATCAAAATAACCACATAAGGCATACCAACAACTTACTCTAAGTATAGGGAGCTAAAGTGAATATTATCCATCTATTAATATCCATCAATTTTCTTCATTATTCTAGTCACAACTCACAAGATTGACTATTATTCCCAAGATGAAGGGAAACATCGGAGTATGGTGTTGTGTAGGAGTAATAGTCACATTGTTGTGGAACGCATTAAGAGTTTTGAAGTGGGTGTGGTTCAGACCAAAGAAGATAGAAAAGTTTCTAAGAAACCAAGGACTAAAGGGAAGCTCTTATAGGTTCTTGTATGGAGACATGAAAGATTTGGGAAATATGCTAAAGGAAGCCAAATCGAAACCCATAAGCCTAACCGATGATATAGTTCCCCGAGTCTCGCCCTTCTACCATC
>BQNB010026664.1:13523-58371 GCA_026074375.1 Tanacetum coccineum | reverse complement strand
TCTTTTTAATGCCCAGAATTTCAAAAAGATATTTTGATCATTATCTCTAGTAATCTCTATTGAAGAATAAAATTCAAGCAGAAATCTTGGGCAGATCCCTTCATGGAGTTCATATATACTTTGTAGTTTGATAATTTGAAACATGATTTTAATATTATCATATTTAGTAGATTCAGAAGATACTGGACGACCTTCATGAATTTATCTACACTTAAGATTTTGAATAAAGGGTTTTAAGTTATTGGGAAGATAATTTTCATCTGAGATTGTTGGAACATATGATTTGGTGTACCGTAGTTCTTCTTTCAACGTCATTTCACATAATTAAAGGAATGCCAGTTTTAGTAAGGTTTTCTCACTGAACTAGGTATCTAGTGTGTGCCTAAGTATGACAAATGTGGAGTAACGATTAACTCGACCTAAAGTATAAAATCCTAAGAGTTAATCCAAACGCTCCTTAGTTTGATTTTGCTCATCCAAACATGTCAAAAATTACATATGATATATGTATCTCGACCTTTGTTCATGAGATCATTGTGTATATGTTTAAAAATGTTTTTGAGTTGTATTAACAATGTATAACAACAATTTTATTATGTTCCTAACGTGAGTGATTTAAAAATAAAATTAGGGTTTTGGTTCGAAATCAATGTTTCGACAAATTAACTAATGTACGCAAATTCTATGTCTACGAGAAGCATATTAGTTATACATTGTAACCTAGTAGGTGTTGATTTTATCTTCAATTAGTGTTTTAATGGGTGATTTTGAGTTTTTGGGTTGTTTTAGTCGTGTTCATCACTGCAGAGAAGAAGGGGTGTGTTTGGTTTAGTGATTTGAAAGTTTTTGACTAAGTGTAAAATATGAAGGTTTTCTGATGGCAGTCCTATATAGTCAGGCGGTCCCAAATATATTGGGGGGCCGCCAATGATATGGGGGCCACCCTCAGTGAGGGAATTTGGACTCGATTTTGACGAAAATTTTACAAGAAAGAGTGACATTTTTATTTGCATTTCGCGAATTAAAAGTACTTAATGTGCTTTGGATGAAGTATTTTAAGTTGTCATGACACGGAATGGAACTCGGACTAGAATTGAGACAGAAGAAAGAGAAGCGGACAAGTACGATTTATGGAATGTGTTCCATCATTCCTAAACCAAGACGTAGATAGTTAAACGATTCACGTTTAAGGGGTTTCGTAAGAATGCCGACGATGTTGTCGATGGACGGCACTTTTTCGATTGAGATATGTCCTTTCTGGACATTATCATGAAGAAAGTGGTGACGTATTTCAATGTGTTTAGTACGAGAATGTTGCACCGGGTTTTTGCTAAGGTCAATCGTGCCTTTATTGTTGCACATGATCGGAACATCATCGAGTCGAACGTCGTAGTCGATAAGAGCTTGTTTCATCCATAGTGCTTGTTGACATGCCTTTTCGGCGCTTACGTATTCGGCTTCGGTAGTGGATATAGCAAGAGCGGTTTGTTTCTTCGAGAACCAAGATGTCAAACAACATCCCACGAACGTATAAATACCGCTAGTGCTCTTTCGGTCCACATAATCTCCCGCATGATCAGAGTCAGCATATACTACTGTTTCTATGTCGGTCCCCTTAGGATACCATAATCCTAAGTGCGTAGTGCCTTTAATGTATCGGAAGATACGCTTAACCACTTCAAGGTGAGAGGTTTTGGGAGCCTCTTGGAAGCGGGCACAAAGGCAGACACTAAACATGATATTGGGACTACTTGCCGTTAGGTATAATAAACTACCTATCATGCCTTGATACTTGGTACTATCTATCGACTCACACTCTTTATCTTTCGTGAGTTTGGTATCAGAGGACATGGGGGTTGTCATTGGTTTAGATTCTTCTAAGCAAAATTTCTTAAGTATTTCATTAATATATTTAGATTGATTAAAGAAAATACCATCTTCCATTTGTTTTATTTATAGTCCAAGGAAGAAGTTAAGTTCACCCATCATGCTCATCTCGAATTCGTCATGCATGATTTTGGCAAATTTATCACACATGTCTTGACAAGTTGATCCAAATATATTGTCGTCGACATATATTTGAACGATGATGAGGTTTGAACTTTTCTTCTTATTAAAAAGAGTGTTATCTACCATTCTCATTTTATATTCATGTTTAATAAGAAAAGCTTTTAATCTATCATACCAAGCTTTGGGTGCTTGTTTAAGACCGTATAAAGCTTTCTTTAGTTTATAAACATGATTCAGTTTTTCAAAGTCTATGAATCCTGGAGGTTGTGCCACGTATACCTCCTCATTGATAAAACCGTTTAGGAATGCACTTTTTACATCCATTTGGAATAGATTAAAATCTAAAGCACAAGCATAAGCTAATAGAATCCTAATTGACTCAAGTCTGGCAATTGAGGCATAAGTTTCATCATAATCGATGCCCTCTTGTTGATTATAGCCTTGAGCGACTAGCCTAGCCTTATTTCGAGAAACAATACCATTCTCGTCTAACTTATTTCTAAACACACACTTAGTTTCTATGATTGACATATTCCTGGGTTATGGAAATAACTCCCAAACGTTGTTAGCAACGAACTGATTTAATTCTTCTTGCATAGCGACTATCCAACTTTCATCTCCTAAGGCTTCATTCACATTCTTAGGTTCTATAGTTGATATAAAACAAAAGAAGTTACATTGGGTTTTAGGCTTGTGATCAAGGGTTGCCTTTGGTTTAAGGTTCCTTGCCATTTTCTAATGATGGTTCCTAGATTCTTTAATATTGGACTATTATCTCAATCTCTAAAGTTTTCATCCATAATGTTGATTTTTTCTAGTTTTTCTTTTCGGTAAACTTAAATTTCTTCTTCTTCATCTAAGTCCATCATCCACCAAGGGGTGATGTCCTAGAGTGGTGGAGGAGTTCATCAAATGTCACGGAGTATTCCTACGCCTTTCCTAGTATGTTTGTTAAGGATGATGTAGGCTTTACTATTTTGCGAGTAACCTAAAAAGATACCTTCGTATGACTTTGGGTCAAACTTTGTAAAGTAGTCTTTAGTGTTTAAAATGAAGCACTTGCTTCCAAACACTCTAAAGTAATCTATAGTAGGTTTCCTACATCTGAAGAGTTCGTAAGGCGTTTTTCCTAAGATGGCTCTAATCAGGATTCGGTTGAGAATGTATGTTGAAGTGTCAACTGCGTTACACCAGAACTTTTGTGGTAATGATTGCTCATTCAACATAGTCCTACTCATTTCTTAAAGTGTCCTATTTTTTCCTTCAACAACGCCATTTGATTGAGGAGTGCGTGGGGCTGAGAAGTTATGTGTAATTCCATTGGCATTACAAAACTCTCTAAATTGCACCTCATTATCAAATTCCCTACCGTGGTCGGTTCTGTAGACACTAAAGGTACATCGCTAATAGGTTTTGATTTTCTTCTAAATATCTCGAATTGATCGAAGGCTTTGGTTTTGTCTCCATTAAGGAATCTTGTCCAAGTAAACCTAGAGTAGTCATCTACTATTACTAAGGTGTAACGGTTTCCTCCGTAACTCCGTACGGCGGATGGACCGAAAGAGATCCCTTATGAAGGAGGCTAAGCATCTAGTCAATGAGAATATACTTAGCCTATACTAGCGTGACTTGCTTTCCAATTTGCAAGCAACACAGAAGTGTTGATCAAAACTTAAGCTAAGGTAAGTTTCTAACTATTTCCTTAGATTCTAACGAATGAAAAGAGACGCATATTTGCGTGACTAATCTCCTATGCTACAACGTGGAATTTTCATCAATCATTGCTAGACAAATTTGGTCTTTAGGCTTATTTCCTAATTTCATCACATATAAGCCTTTCTTCCTAATACCTCTACCTATGACCTTACCATCCTTAGTGATTTTACTATCATGTTTAAGAGAAATTACTCTACACTTAATATCACAGTATTTTGTCCCTATACTAACAAGTAATAGCTTTAAATTATCTACATGTTCTACATTATATATTTTGAGAGAGTCATTCAAAATCGTACCTTTCCCAATGATGTTACCGCGAAGATTGCTATTAAAAATAACATTACCTCTGTTGTATGCCTTGTAGCTTGAGAAGAGCTTATGGTTACCCGTCATGTGTTTGGAGCATCTGTTATCCTTTATCCACTCATTGGGTTCCAAGTCGACTCCAAGGCATATCTATTAATATAAGGCAACACCTCAAACATATGGTCCCCAATATCGCATGGGTCCAAAGTTGTTAGTGCTAAACATCCCTTGCATTTGATGCAATTGGTTGGGATGTGGAAATGGAAGACACATTTCCCATGGCATGTAACTTTGACGTAGGAAGTTGTTCCAAGTTACGGGAAAGCCACGAAGTTGATTTTGTCGACCAATGTTTCTTTTTGGTTGTGATGTCTTAGGACGAGGATAATTATTGATGACTCTTTTAGGTGGTGGAGTTTTTGATCTAAAATTAGGTTTTAAAAATCCAACTTCGGGTTTTGATAATGGCTTATAAAATTGTTTAACTCTATTATCACTAGGAACGGGAACTTTTACATTGTTTACTATTATGTGTTTTGATCTAGGACCCAAAATAGATTTTTGAAAAGATACACTTTTCTTAGATCCAGGCGTAGTTGCTGGTGGCGGTCCCATATTTTCTTTGGGGGCCGCCTGCATATTAAGGGGGTCGCCCATATTTATGGGAGCTCTATCGGAGGACGCCTTATTTTGGGCTTTCACAAATTTTATTTCTTTAGTTCCACTGGATGATGCTTCGAATGAATTAAACCCTAAACCTAACTTTTCTTTAGAGGGTTTTTGATTATTTAGCATTTCATTTAAGCAATGTATGCTCTTTTCAATCTTGGTTAGTTTAAGAGCTTCCTCTTTAAGCTTTTCATTTTCAATTTTAAGCATATGACATTTTACACATTCGAGATCAACTCCCTTGTTTTTCTCGAGTGTAGACACTTTTTCTTTTAGAATACTAATTTCCTTTTCTAAACTAGTTCTAGCGGCTTTTAATCTTTTGTTTTTAGTGATTATCTTTAAACTTATTTTGCATAGTTTATCATATTCATTATCTAATACTAAATCATCTATTGACGAGTTTTCATCACTAAAGTAAGAGGATTCGAAACATACCTCACTTGATGCTTGAGCTACAAGACACGTTTCATTTTTGACCTTCTCGTCATCTTCTTCACCGCTATCACTCGAAGAACCTTCGAAAAAAGCTTTTTGGTTCTTGTCTTTCGGTGGCTTTGGACATTCTCCAATAAGATGATTCGGGTCGCCGCATCTAAAGCATTTTCTATCACTTTTACCGTTTTTGTCGTCTCAGCTTCTTTGGAACGTCTTTTTGTCGTTTTGAGGTTGTCTCACAAATCTTCCTCTTCTTTTGAAGAACTTTTTAAAGTCTCTTACCGCCATGGCGTACTCTTTGTCTTCACTTCCGGAAGTCGAACACTATTCATCATTAGATTCTTTCCTAGCCTTTAAAGCAAGAGATTTCCTTTCAACTTTTGCTTTGACTATTTCGGAATCTTTCTTAATGATCATTTCGTGAACTTTGAGGTTCCCGATAAGTTCATCAAGAGATAGTGACGTTAAGTCTTTCGACTCTTCAATCGCCGTGACCTTTGCTCTCCATTTAGGATGTAGAGCCCTAAGAAACTTCCTAACATAGTTCTTGCTAGAATAACCTTCATCAAGAGCTTTTAGACTAGTAATAATAGTATTAAATCTAGCAAAAGCACTATCTATAGATTCGTCTTCAGAAATGACGAATTATTCATATTGTTGAACCAAAAGGTCGATCTTATTATCTTTGACTTGACTATTACCTTGGTGGGTGATTAACAATGTTTTCCAAATTTCTTTTGCCGTATTACACATGAAAATTCTTTCATATTCTTTTCTAGGCAAAGCATTATAAATAACCATTTTAGCTTCGTTATTTTTCGCAAGTCTCTTTTTAAGATCATCACTTTGTTTTTCAAAAGGGATAACCTCATCTAATTTGGTTTCTGGATTTTGTTCAATAGGTTGAAAATCACTGTTGGTAATAACATGCCAAAGATCTAGATCTTTTGATTTAACATATGTCTCGAATCTATTTTTCCAATAAATAAAACTATCACTTTCAAAAAGTGGTGGTCTTTGCATAGATTGCCCTTCTAGATATTTGTCGGAATCCATAGATCGATCCAAGCTTTAAAATACAGTATATTTTAAAAATCTTGAGTGACCTTGGCTCTTGATACCAATTGTGGAAACTAGAAGGGGGGTTGAATAGTTTACAGGTTCGTTTTACGTTTTAAAAGTTTGCTTTCAAAATATTTAGATTCAAGTTGTATGTTTAACCAATTCACAATATGAACAAACAATATAACAATCTAAACTAAAGCTAAATAACAATGACAATAATATGAAGAGATAAGGAAAGGAACAATCAAACCAAGACGCCAAGATTTTATAGTGGTTCGGCTACGAAGCACCTCTTCGCCCTACTCCACTCCCCGAGTATCCTACTCGAGATTTCACTATGTCAACAAGCTCCCTTTAGGCGGAGAAAACCGTTTACACGTCGCTTACGTTATTTTCCGACACTAAGCTAAATGTCGAGTCCTAATCTTAGCTAGAACCAATCTACCACTTCACAATCAATACACAATCACTAGATCTACACTATCGGATTTACACACAATCCGAATCACACAAATACACAAGATAATTACAATAGAGATTTGATACTTAGAAGAAAAGAGGAGAGATCACTAAATAACAATTCGTTTCTTGGCGAATATGAATGTTCTTCTCTTGCACTTGAATGAGAGGGAAGAGATGAAAAGAAGAGATTAGATCACTTGTGTAGGAATATTAGGAGTAAATTTAAACATAGGTTAGGGGATTAAGTGTACATTGTGATTTAAATTAGGAATAGACTATAACTAGGATTAGTTAATCTTGCCTTGCAAGGCAAGGAGTTTCTTATTTGAATTAGAAAAGTATTCTACCCCCTCATCCCTATAAATAGAGATGAGGAGGGATGCTAGTTATTCATTCTTCTTCCTCGTCTAAATAGCTTTATTAGGGTTTTAATAAAGGTTTGGTACGAGGGTATAACGTGTGCATATTCTTGTCGGTTCTTTGTAGTCTCTCGTGTATGCTACTTGTGCTCGATACAACTCGCGATCTAGCGTTCCGCGATCGAACTTCGGGTTTGTTGTCGTAATTATACAACAAGTGGTATCAGAGCCATAGGTTTATTGTGGTCTCTGAAGATCGAGTGCTAAATCGAGGTTTTGAGTCGTTCGAGGTATCGAGGTACGGTTTCGGGTTTCGAAACGAATGTCAAAGTAGCGATCGGTGACTAAGAAAAAAAAAGGGTTAACTTTTCCTTGGCGTGCTGTTTTCAAAATGTAAAAGAATAATTCTATGTACATGCATGCATGTGAATTGGTTGTTTAGCAATCGTCAAACGTTTTGGGATTATTTTATCCCACGTGAAGTCTTTTTCAAAATACTACAAAAGTGATAATAACGTCAAAGGGTTTCGAGTATTTATTTAATACTTGATTTTGGTTATCGTTTTTACTTTCTGGTATTTTATTTGGAAGCCAAGTTTTTTTGTTGTTGCGGGTTTTCTTGCGGTTCAAGTTTTGATCATGATATATTTAGGTGTCAAGTTAACGATCGGGTTTGCTTGTTCGAAATCAAGGGTTTAGGGTTATTCTAATTAATTCGATTTGCAAGAAGGGTTTATAGCAACAAGGGGAATATTGCACATGGCTTGTGAGGCTTGTCGGTAAAGTTGGTTAAGAAACAACTTGACAAGGTTTTTAGTAAGGTATAAGAAGAATGGCTAGTTCTATAACTAGGTTTGACATCGAAAAATTCGATGAATCGATGGCAAAGAATGACTCGGGTTTATGGTCAAATAAAGAAGCGTGATTTAATGGTGACAGCAGGGATGAGATGGCTCATTAAAGACAATTACTCGGGACGATGGGAAGCAAGTGAAAAAGCTGCTTTGATTGAAGAAGGCATACAAAACCTGATTCTATGCTTGGGAGACCGTGTTTTAAAACAGAAAGTACCGAAGGAAACAATATCTTCTATCAGGAATTTGGACAGAAGTTGACTAGTCTGAATATGACTAATCCTTAGCAAAAACCAGACTGTAATTGAAAGAAGTAAACTTGTACAACGTACTTATATGAAGTCCAGGTACAAACTGGTTGATCCAAAATATTAAGAGTATTAATAAGTTGGATACTATAGATTTGCGGAAATTAATATCAAGATCGAGGTCGAGAATTAGGCACTTATTTACTTACTCGTTGCCACACCGTCTAATAAAACTTAGTGGAGACATTGTTTGTATGGCGGAATGGAATCCTTGACCATGAGGATGTTTCTGGAGCACTATTTGAATTCCAAGGTGAGTTGAAGAACAGAACTAAAGCACAAAGGAAGAGCGGTGACGGGTTTATATTAAGAGGGAAGTCAAATCATTTAAGTAAAGCTCATTCTAGTAGAAGTTCGCAGTTTAAGTCAAGGGGTGGAACTGGTAAACTCAAGTGCTTCATATGTCATTCAGATGGTCATCTGAAGAGATTCTGTCCAATGAAGAAGTCAAGTGGGTTCATCAAGAAGGGTAACAGAAATCAGGATTCTACTGATACTTCTATGACGAGGGTAACAGCCTACTTTAGAGAGAGCCCTGGTGGTAAGGTCAGGAATGATGGAGCTGGCTGAATTGGTCATGGATTCAGGTGGGATCTTATCATATACACACATAGGGATTTCTTGTCTATGACTTTAAGGGTTTATGATGGTGGTTCGGTTTCAGTAGTGATAAAAAGACATGGCACTATCACAAAGGGACAGGGAAAGTAAAGATACAGTTGCATGATGGATCAAGCTTTATACTGAAAGATGTCAGGTATGTTCCAGGGTTAAGAAGAAGTTTTATTTTCATTAGGTACTCTTGAAAAAAAGGGTTATAACTTGTGGGTGAAAGATCGCAGATGGGTAGGAATCAAGGATGATCAAAGGTTGTCGGTCCGGTTAAATGACGGGATCAAGGAAAAAGAACTGTGTAGTATACTTTATAAGAAGCAAAGTGATGACTTTTGGTATACAAAAATCATGGAGGTACAAAAACAAGTTTAATTAAACAACTTGTTCACACAAGTTGGTTTCAACAAACAAACAGGTCACAGATGGCTCGGGGAATACAAGTGTGTTGTGGGTTTCAGAGGGAACGAGGGAAGGGAGCTTGATGGATACGGCGCGGTGGGGAGGGGGGGGGGGGTGTTAGTCTAGGGTGCAATATCACAGCGAGGGATTACGGTCATCCGATCTTGGCATAGTGGGGGACGAGCTACAAGGGCGCGAGGCGTATTGGAGAAGAAGGTGTGCGCGACAGAAATCCGTGAGTAATATCAATTAATAGTACGGAGGTCTGAATTCTGAGCTGGCGAGAAGCATCATCTCTGTTTCTAAATAACGAAAAAGGGCCGAAGGTCCAAGCCAGCCTCATAGTGGAATCAGTCGAATGCGCCGAGCTTTGAGCTCTTCAGATCTCTTGCCAGTTCTGCACACATCAAGCACTCAAGCACACAGTGAGTTACATCCACATTGATGACTTTCAGGGACGGACAATAGTCGTAGTTTAACCATCTGACACAGAGACGAGCCACAGTTCGGACAAACTGTTGATTAACACTCCAACTTGTATCTTGTAACACCAAGAGTTCGCGTTTGCGCAAACCGGTAACTCTGTGTTGCGTATACCAATGTTGCGTGGTGTGAGGCAGACTAAACTATGTTACTAATATAGAACTCGTCCAGTGATTTAACGCATGTACCAAAGATGACGTAGTCACTGGCTTTCTCTGAGAAGAGAGGTGATACAAGTCTGACTATATTCCTTACGGGCCTAAAACAAACAAAAAGAAAAAGAAAGTAGAAGGAAGTCCTCCTTGCCATCAGTCTACTATCATCCCGAGAAACAACATTACAGATCTATTCTCCTCATTGCTCAACGCGACAATATCTTGTCCCCGACAAGGTGGTCCCCGATTCGAGGTTCCAGCACAAGGAAAAGATGTTGAGTATTGGTTATGTTTAAGTGTTACTCCTAAGGTGGAAATTGTAGGAATATTAGGAGCAAATTTAAACATAGGTTAGGGGGTTAAGTGTACATTGTAATTTAGATTAGGAATAGACTATAACTAAGATTAGTTAATCTTGCCTTGCAAGGCAAGGAGTTTCCTATTCGAATTAGGAAAGTATTCTACCCCCTCATCCCTTTAAATAGAGATGAGGGGGGATGCTAGTTATTCATTCTTCTTCCTCGTTGTAATAGCTTTATTAGGGTTTTAATAAAGGTTTGGTACGAGGGTATAACGTGTGCATATTCTTGTCAGTTCTTTGTAGTCTCTCGTGTACGCTACTTGTGCTCGATACAACTCGCGATCTAGCGTTCCGCGATCGAACTTCGGGTTTGTTGTCGTAATTATACAACTTGAAGCAAGATCTAAGAATGTTAGTGATCAAGAGATTTAGAGAGAGAAAGAGGATTTTTAGAGAGAGAAAGTTATCAGAAAATTTCGTGCAAAGAGGTCTGATTTTATACAAGGAATGGAGCAGTATTTATAGGCAGGAAAATCCAACGGTCACTGGGGGCGGTCCCGACGGTCCCAGATATATCTGGGGGCCGCCAGGCCTATAAGGGGGCTGCTCAGTAGACTACGCTCTCTTTTTTGTCTTTTTGTGGGGAAGGTTGTATCCGGTATGGAACCTTCCATTTTGGGGGGGAAATTATTTTTAAGTTTTTAATAAAACTTTTCTATTAATTAGAAAATATTTTGTATAATTAATTTTGTGAAATTATTTTGTAAAAATATGATGGATAAGAGAAAAATATTTTCTTGATCACTAATCATGCTTAAAGATTTGTTTGTTCATAACTTAAGTGATTAATAATCTTAGAAATGGAATTTTACGATTAATAATTTGTAAACGTTTAATTTTATCGTAAGCGTTTTTACATTTTGTTATTATCAAAATGTTGAGAAGTCAAAAAATATAAATAACGTTTTTAGACATTATTTGTATTAACAAAATCAAAAAGTTTGGTTTTGCTCAAAATCTTGATGAGCCATGTGTATATCAAAAGGCTAGTGGGAGTAATGTTACATTCCTCATCTTATATGTTGATGACATAATTATCATGGGAAATCA
Source organism: Tanacetum coccineum (assembly GCA_026074375.1). NCBI lineage: Eukaryota > Viridiplantae > Streptophyta > Magnoliopsida > Asterales > Asteraceae > Tanacetum > Tanacetum coccineum. Next base: position 47,118 of record BQNB010026664.1, on the reverse strand, counting down.
CATTCCAAGTTTACAAAATGTAAAGGATTATCTTGGAAAGTGTTTTGCTATGAAATATTTAAGGGAAGCAGCATTTATTCTTGGAATCAAGATCTATAGAGATAGGTCAAAGCGATTAATTAGACTTGGTCAAAATTCTTATATGGATAAGATCTTAAAGAGATATAAAATGGATAACTCCAAACGTGGTCATATCCCCATGCAAGAAAGACTTGACTTGAACAAAACACAAGGTGCTTCAACACCTGAAGAGGTGAAGCGTATGCAAAATGTACCTTATGCTTCGGTTGTTGGATCCATTATGTATGCAGTTAGATGCACTAGACCTGATGTTGTGTTCGTATAAAATATAACAAGTCATTTCTAACAGAATCCTGGTGAACCTCACTGGACTGCTGTGAAAAATATTCTTAAGTATTTAAGAAATACTAAAGATATGTTTTTGGTTTAAGATGGAAATCCGGAAGCTGAACTTCGAGTTGATTGCTACTGCGATGCTGGATTTGAGACTGACAGAGACGACATCAAGTCTCAGACAGGATATGTTTTCGTTTTGAACGGAAGCGCGGTGGACTAGAAGAGCTCCAAGCAAAGTACTACCGCATGTCTGCTACAGAAGATGAATATATTGCTGCTTCAGAAGCTGCAATGGAAGCTGTTTGGATTAAGAAGTTTATTTCAGAGCATGGTATAGTACCAACAATAAACGAACAGATTAAGATGTTTTACGACAATTCTGCCGCACTTCTTATTGCTAACGAACCGGGGGTTCAGAAAGGCGCCAAACATTATCATAGAAGATATCATTATGTTCACGAGTGTATTGAACTGGGCGAGATAAATCTTCTTAAAGTTCACACAGATGACAATCTAGCTGATCCTTTTACGAAGGCTTTACCTAAAGGAAAGCTTACTCAACATGCTAGGAGCATAGGACTTTGTTTAGCTAGTAGTTTCATGTAGATATGTGTTTTTTAGTATTTGGATAAGGGATGTTTGAACAATTTTATTTTATATGATACTTGGTATTTTTTTATTTTTATTATAAATTGTGTCTTATATTTGCATCTTTAAATCCATGAATAGTATTTATTATTCAAAATTAATCCATTGTCGGTTAACAATATAGGAATATTGTTAAATTAAGACAAATCTGAGTGATTGGTGATATCTTGGATATTAAAGGATGAGTCCGCCAACCTCACATAATATCCATAAGATGAATATTTAATTTCCCCAACTAACAAAAATATTACTTTATAGATCGTCGTCATCAAGTAAATCTTGTAAGTGATTTTATTTACTAAATTCTTAGACTTGAGATTCAAGTAGGTCTTGCATGTGTGGATAATATTTCTTTATCTAGTTTAAGTTATCCTGAAAAAGGTAACTAATAAGGGCTATTTCAAAAATGATTGTGAAGCATGGTGACTAGACACTTGTAGTCAATAAAGAATTTGTTCCTTCAATAGTTGAAGAATGATGCCACTGTGCCCCTCGTAGAATTAATCAGATGTGTGTATGGCCGTACCCGAAAACTCATGATGATATGTCTCATTGATTTTAGGTAATCTTGATTAGTTACATATACGAAAAACAGAATCGTTAAATAATGGAAAGACCTTGATCCATATCTATTTTTAACACTGTGTCTGAAACAAAGGGATTGTAAATACATAAATCATTTATCCGTGTCTTTATGAAACCACACTCGGATATTTCTAGGAGCATTGGCGTGTTGCTAGACGCTTACCAATGTTATTATATTATTTATACATGTCCAAGTGAGAGCTGTTAGAATATGTCCACGTAAAAATATTATATGTCCGAATTATTTATTCGAGCCTACGGGGACGCACACGTTAATACGTAAAACAATTAAATTAATATATTAGTGTAATATATTAATTAGTGTTTAATAAACGATCGTTAAATATACATTATACAATATTAGTCGTTAAATGTTAATAGAAGGACTAATAAGCAAAATCGGAAAAAGAAACGGTTTTCGGTTCTTTTCTTTTCCTTCCCTAAGTCGGTTGAACCACCTCCATAAGGAGGTGGGATTGCTTACTTGCACTCCATTTTAAGAGCCTATATAAAGGGATTAAGGGATTCATTAATTGGGTGTTTTTGAGAAAATTATCCCTAAATCTCTTCCTCTCTTCCTCTTTGATTCGATCGACCAAAAACCCACAAAGGGTTTCGGTTTTTGTGCTAGGTTCGACCAAAAGAAAAAACCACAAGGTTTTTGGTTTGGTTTTGGTTCGACACAAAAGAAACCGCAAGGGTTTTGGTTCTAGTTGATTGTCAAGAAGAAGGTGATCGTTTGTTAAACACTACTAGTACTAACATATTTATTGTTTGCTAAGAACATATTTTATGTGTCGAAGTAGAGAGATCTTGTTTTAGATCTTGCATGGTATTCTTTTTATACACACGTGTATATTCAAGACGGTGTAACATTTATTGCTAAAATGTACACATATTTAATCTTGTTAATTATGAATTCTATACGTGTTTACTTTTCGCTGCGTACTCGTGTTTAATGGTTAAAAGTTGTAAAAACCCAACAACAAGTACTTAAAACATATACGTATTGCCTAAGTTACGCATCTTTCCCCTAAGTCCCACCATCATGAACGGTTAGTTACGTGGTAAGCACGAATGTTGTGAATAGATCTATTGGGTTGACACCGCCATCCGGGTTTGCAGCGCTTACTTGACTGGTATGTCAAACAGACGCATAATCATTTGAGGAACTATAAGTCTTAGAAAGGAACACTTATCGGGGCACACAAAATGTTAAGGCGTTGGTTTCATGAGCTTAGTGCAATAGTAATACTTTTCATGATATTGTATGTGTTACAATAGTCACTAAATCTTGTGGTCCATGTCACTGTTTACTTAACATTAAACCTATGAACTCACCAACTTTATGTTGACTCATTTTAGCATGTTATTCTCAGATCCTTAGTTGCATACATCATGGATTGCTTTTGGGGCATCTTTGAGAGTCACATTTTGTGGTATTATTTCAAGACGATTTTCCTTGCATCAATGACAACGTTTGATTATGTAATTTCATTTGTGTTGTGAACTATAAATTATGGCCCATTGTTAAAAGTTTATCGTTATAATCAAACGAGTATTTTTCAGTGACTCATATAGAGGTCGTTCAATGTAACTTGTGACTTTGCTCCATGAAAGTCATGCCCTGTTAATTTCCTCTGCGATTTGGAGGTCACACCTAAAACTTAATCAAAGTACAAAAACAAAACACAACAACAACAACAACAACAACAAAAAACATACCTTAATTTGTAAACCACAATAAGTTTACTTTTTTAAATTATAAACGAAAAAGCGAAGTCCCAGTTGTTTTATAGTCTAACTAAGCTCCTATAAATTTAACTTTGAGATAGTCACAAAACACATCACATGTTCTATTTCTTAGACTTTTACACAGTCGATCAGGTGAAAAGAAACTAAGCATAAACCACTAGCCAGTATGGTTTGGGATGGATCCTACTAAAAACGGTCTGCTCCATTACTCATACAAAAATTATGAAACTAATTTACCATTAAGAAAAAAAATATATCAAACTTTTTGGCTTTTCGACATTGACCTTTTCAGATTAACATAGATGAATAGTACATTAGTTGAGATTACATGTGATGTGTATTGCTAACTATTTGCTGATGCTGTTGTACTTTTTAGTTAAAAAAACTAAGAGGAATTGCATATATATCGTTGCAAAGCTCAATAATTGCATATATATATATATATATATATGCAATTTTGCAAGGACATAAGATTTGTGAATATTAATTGAGGTGAAGGTCTTTTTTATGTTGCTGTATAAGGTCTTTAACTTCACTTAAGTCAACCAAGTCGTTTAGTTGTTTGACTATTTTCCAATGATCAATTAATTAATGTTTGTTTGACTTGTACAAAATATATATACCCGATCAACCTACCATATAAGCATATCAAGTAACATCATACTATTTTTTTTTGAACGGCAGATTGTATAAAAACAAAACTAGCAAGGAGCTAGAGAATTACAAAGACAAGGATCTAGGATATTTCATCCATGAGATCCAATCAATATTATTTTTACATCTATTAGAACACCAAGTGAAAGATAACAAAACAATTTCATTAAAGAGAATATCCAAACGCGGCCGATAATTTCCAAAAAGCACCTGGTTGCGAAAATTCCAAATCACCCACCACATAACATAGAAGACGCCTTCCAAAACATCCTTAACAACTTTAGGAATCCGAATAGACTTAAACCAAGTAATCCACTCTTCATAAGAAGAAAATTCAGGAATATCAAAATCCCACCAACGAGCAACTTTACGCCAAAGAAGCCGAGCTATAGAGCATGAGAAGAAAAGATGCGAGCAAGATTCACCAGCTAAACTATAATTAGGGCAAACAATAGAAGGGATATCGATCCCATGGAGAGATAGATTTAATCTCGTAGGGAGATTATCCAAACAAACTTTTCAAGCGAAAATATTAATTTTTATCGGCACAACCTTCGCCCATCTAGTAGGAGAACCAACCATAGGTAAAAGTAAATCATCAATGTATGTACGAGTCGAACTAACTGAGTACTCACCAAAGGAACTGAGTAACACACCCATCTATCATTTGAGTTGGAGAGAATAACTGAATCAACGAGCTCAACAAGCTGAATGAATTGACTTCTTCCACACCACCACGAGGAGCTCTACGAAAAGAAGCAATAAGAGTGGCCTCACTAATCTTTTCCGTAACTGTGATATGTTTCTTGTTCTCCAGTGCATACAACCGAGGGTAGGATTGGCTAAGAGGGGTATCGTTTATCCAAGAATCTTCCCAAAAAGAGGTATGAACACCGTTGCCCACTTTCTTCTTCAAATGCGCAAGTAAATTGATACCTTGAGAGGACAAAGAACTGAGCTCTCTAATAATGCAATTCCAAGGAGACGATCGCAAGACAGAACCTGTACACTCAAAAGACACGCGCTTGCCATACAACGCAGAGATAAACCGAGACCAAAGAGACGTACCTTGGGAGATAAATCTCCACACCCATTTAAACAAGAGAGATCTATTCAAGGCAAAAAAGCTAGAGACTCCAAGCCCTCCTTTTTTTTTGAAGCCAAAATTTTATTCCAACCAATCATAGAGATCTTTCTCTCATTCTTATCAATACCATTAAAAAATCTCCTACGAAAGGATTCCATATCACGAAGAACACCCATAGGAGCTTTATAAATCGACATATGGTATAAGGGCAAGGACATAAGAACCGATTTAATTAATGTGAGACGACCACCAATAGAAAGGGTTTTGATTTTCCATTTTTATAAGCGAGCAGAAATCTTACCAATCACCTCGTCCCAAGACTTTCTTTTAGAGCTAGACATCCCAACCTTGACACCAAGATAAGTGAAGGGATTGGAAAAAGTAGAACAACCAATGATGCTAGCAGCCGCTCTAACTTCCTCTTGAGAAACACCTATACCCATTAGTTTACTCTTGTGGATATTAATTTGGAGACCCGATGCCATGAAGAAACATTTAAGCATGTGAACAATAGTGACAACGTTCGCCCTATCCTATTTACCTATGAAAACTGCATCATCAGCATAGAAAAGATGGGACAAGGTCAAGGAGTCATCAATGCGAATACCCTTAAATAAACCTGCATTCAGAATATTGTTGAAAGAAAGGTGCAAGCTTTCCATAACCAAGATAAAAAGGAAAGGAGATAAGGGATCTCCCTGCTTCAATCCTTTATGAAATTTAAATTCTGAAGTCGGGCTGCCATTAACAAGAATTGACCCCATAGCCGACGTAAGACAGCCGTGAATCCACTCTCTCCATTTTGATCCAAATCCAAAGTTACTTAGAATGCCATCTAAATAGTCCCATCTAACTGAATCAAACGCCTTTTCAAAGTCCACTTTAAAAATCATAGCTTTTGATTTATGGAATTTACACCACGATATAAGCTCATTTAGGATGAAAGGACCGTCAAGAATTTGACGATTAGGAACAAATGCTGATTGAACATCGCTAATAAGATCTGAACCAAAATCTTAGCTATGATTTTGTAGAAGCAGCCAATGAGACTAATCGGTCTAAAGTCTTTCACTAACTTCGCATCTTGCTTTTTAGGGATAAGAGCAATGAATGAAGAATTACTACCAGGAGGGAACTTACTTGTGACAAAAAATTCTCGAACGGCATTAACCACATCTTGATTAATGATCTTCCAATAAGTACGAATAAAATCAAAAGTAAACCCATCAGGACCAGGAGACTTATTCGTACCACAATCCCAGACCGCCCTTTTAATCTCATCATATGTAACATCACATTCTAGATCAGCAATCTGCTCAGAGGAGAGCTGTTTGAACATATTACTATCAAGCACGATATTAGGACCAGTAGGCCTAGCAAAACGATTGGAGAAATGGTTAAGAAATTCATTTTTCACTTTATATGGCTTGTCAATCCAATCACCCTCAATGAGAACACCACGGATAGCAAGTTTGAGACCGCTTCATATTAATAATGCCATGGAAGAACTTAGAATATTTCATCGCCTCGAGGACCATCGAACCTTATCTTTTGAAGCCATATCTAAAGAGTGACATTTGTTGATATTATGAAGCTCTTTCAGAAGCGACGTTCTTTCATTAACTAGATCCTCATTACTGTGCCCACTATCAAACATCTTGTCAAGGTCAGAAAGCCGAGATTGAATAGAAAGACGATACTCACTAGAACGTTGCTTATCATCTTTACACCAAGCTTTGATCGAAGCTTTAAGAAGATTGGCAATTTACTTCTCAAAAATAGTTATATTGCTAGAATCCGTAAAACTCGAAGTTTTCCATGAATCTTCTACGAGTTTATCAAACCCATCCGTAGTAAACCAAGAATGATAAACTCGAAAAGGAGACGGCCCGTAATCCGCCACAACCTCGCGCATAATGATAGGCCTATGATCTGATAAATGTCTTTCAAGACAAAGAGCAGAAAGCGATGAGAACAACATAAGTAAACCTTCTGAAACTAGGATCAGTCAATTTACTCATCTTCGAAGCCGATTTGATAGACCAAGTATACGAGTACCCTTCAAGAGGAAGGTCTATAAGACCTGAAGCAGAGATAAAATGATTAAAAGCTTTGGCACCGGAGACATTAAAAATAGTACCCAACCTCTCGTGCTCCGATCTAACTTCGTTAAAGTCACCTAAAATTATACATTCACCATCCCACAAGTCAATAATGTGAGGAAAATATTTCACAACAAAGAGATTTCTTTTTCAAGAAACGTCCTTGCGAGCATAAACAGAAACAATCATAAGCTTAGTAGAAGAAGACATCCAAGTACCACGAACCGCCACAAAGGAATCCGAGATAGTAGCATTGTCTTTAACGAATATATTCGGATCCCATACACATAGAATACCACCTGAGAACCCAACTGAAGGACTGAAAGTAAAATCAAAAGAAAAATTACCCCATAACTCTTTGATAGAAAAGAGATCAATGCTTTCTAGCTTAGTTTCTTGAAACGCAGCAAAATTGATTTTATTTTTCATATTTAACTCCCGAATCCATCTTTTCTTGGTCGATTGACCAAGACCTTGAATATTTAGAGACAAAACATTCATCTAAAAACCTGTGAATCTCCATGTGAAGCAACAATATCTTCTAAGTTCTTCTTACATCCTTCCATATTATACCCCATTGTTTGTCCAATATCTACCAAATTCTCAATCACATCCATAATAGACCCTCCGGATTTAAGACTAAAAGATCGGTTCACCCCACTATGAACTCTTGAAACCCCATTATTGAGACTATTGCCATTATTGCTGAATTGATTTACACTATAAGCAGCTTCTTCCTTTTCTTTGGCAGCATCATCTTTAGGCGTAAAACCTGGAGGGTGTGATGGATCATCATCTTGTGTAGCTTCCTTAGTTGCTTTATTGAGACTATTGCCATTATTGCTGAATTGATTTACACTATAAGCAGCTTCTTCCTTTTCTTTGGCAGCATCATCTTTAGGCATAAAACCTGGAGGGTGTGATGGATCATCATCTTGTGTAGCTTCCTTAGTTGCTTTCTTTTTAAAAAGATCATAAATCTCGAAAGGATCTTCAGATTGAACTTCATGAGTACGAGCCTTTTTAATGAATTCAGCTTCATTATTTTCTTTCATGCAACTTGATTCCGAGACATGATCTAAATCCTCCTCTTAAATAGGACCATTTTTCTCCTCCCTCACAGATTCTTCGACAGAAGAAGTATCACAGAATTCGTCATCAAATTCAGGAGACCAAGCTTCAAGCTCTCTAATGCGAATCCAATAAATCTTCCCTTTAACGATGATTTTAATCCTATCATTGATTATAGTGCTAACTTTAGTAGCCACACATACTTTCTGATAAGGCAAAGAATCATCATCCGCGGTATCAACATCAGACAAAGTACCCCATGGAGATACAATTTTAGCGATGGCGTCTTTGTTCCACGCACAAATAGGAAGACCCTCTATAGCAGTCCATACAAGTCTTACATCACTAACAAAGAGATTTTAGCATGTGCATAGTTCACTAAACCAATACAAAACACCATGTGTTTGATCAGCGTTCTCTTATGTGAGGTTAAATAGCAGAATAATCAGAACTCAGTACCCTCCTAAATACGACAGTTTAACGTCGGCAAAACCTTCATTATGAAGAATATCATAAAGATTAGGAAGAGCATTAATATCCTTAATTTTTCCAAGTGCTGCACATGAAAGATCATTTTCTTGTATGCATGAATCATCAAGCACAATGGCAGGCGTGGAATCTTTAGAAGCCGATGAATTTAAATGATTGGATTTCAGAACAGAAGCGAATGACTTGGTCTCCGCCCCATCTTTCCCCTTCATAGGCATTGAATTAGAAGCCCTAGGCTCCCTTTGAAATTTAACCGGATTAGCTTGTAAACGAAATCTTCCAATCCATAACGTGCAAAGATTACCAATAAGTCTCTCCAAATTATCCACCTTAAGAAAACGAACAAGTGCGAATTTCTTACCAGCCTTGGACTTCTTAAATGGAATGTAGACATCGATCACCTTACCATATGCCAAACAACCAGCGTTTTGAAACCCGGTTCGACCCGGTCGGGTCAACCGGTTGAACCGGTTCCGGCCAAAAAAACGAGTCAAATTAAACCGGGTTTCATATTTTCAAAACTCGGTTTGACCCGCCGGGTTTGACCGGCTTTGGAGTGACCCGGTTCAACCCGGGTCATGAGACCCGGCTGGGTTTCGGTTTTTTTGTATTTTTTATAAATAAAACATGTTAATTGTATATATTTTACATGTTATATTTGTTAATAAATAGCTTTTAGGCTTAATATATGGAATTTTTCATGATTTATATACATACTTTCTTTCTAATTTTTGAATATATATATATATATATATATATATATATATATATATATATATATTGGAAAACCGGGTTGAACCGGTAACCCGGTGACTCGACCGGGTCGATTCAAAACCCGGTTTTCAAAACATTGTATATAACAAGAGATAAATGATCAAAACAATTAAGCTAACAAATATTCTAATAATATTCATTAAAGAAATCAAAATCATTTGTGTCATTCAAAACAACATCTCTTAACCAGGAGATGGAAATAAACAAACAATTGTCTTAAACAATTCAAACAATAAACATAGTCAAATGAATCTTCTCAAGATCTTCAAGCAATGAAACTATCGCGTGGATTCATTTGCCGGTGGCGCACTTCGTTCTGGTAATCTTGTGCTGGAACTTTCCAGCATATAGACTAAGTATTGAGAAGAAGGCCTTGCGTCTACATTGTTTTGAACACACAAGAAGCCAATTCTAAGCATGCGTTCAAAATCATCCTTTCGCACCCTTTTGAGCAATGAGTCTGCTAACTCCATCTAGTAACCAATATGGAAAAGCAAATCCAAACACCCTCAATATAAACATAGGGGATTAAGGAACCTAATTACTATATATTCAGTCACATAAATATTAAATAAATATAACTTACAACACTTGAGATGTGTGGACGACCATCCTCTGCAGCTTTCATTCCAGTTAGCATTTCAAGTATGATGACAACAAAACTGTACACATCTGTCTTACTACACAACTCTCCATGAGTAAGGTAATGGGGATCCAAATAACCATTGTTGAGATAAAATAGACACAAAACATTAGAAAAATTATTATATGAATGTTTTGAAATAAATAGTAGAAATTCTTACAATGTTCCCTTTGCGGGGGAGTTGTTTTTGTCCTTCACATTTTTGGCAGTCCCAAAGTCTGCTATTTTTGCTACCATATTATCATCCAACAAGATGTTTGCAGGCTTGATATCTCTGTGGATAAGATTGACTGTTGCTTTGTTGTTTCGTTGTGGAGGTAACTAAGGCCATTAGCAATACCTTTTATAATATCAATGAAGAGTCTTTCTCTGGTTATTATCTACAACAAAACCACAAAGTAAGGATTAATAACAGTACACTTTCAATATCATTCAACAAGTTAAAAACCAAGACATAAGACCAAAAATACATACCAGATAATAAGCTTGCGAGATTGTTCTTGCTCATGAACTCATATATTATGATATTCTCATCACGTGACAGTGAATATCTCACCAATCTAATCACATTTACATGGTTCATTTCTGAAAGAAAGGTGATTTCATTTTTAAATTCTACTTGTCCATGTGTCGAACCTTTAGTCAATCTTTTCGCCGCTACATGAATGTCATCAATCCTACACTCATAAACGTCGCCAAATGCACCTTGACCAACAATATGGTTTTTAGAAAAATTATCGATAGCTTGAGCTACAAGTTGTATCGAATAATTCTTGACACCTTGACCAACAAGCTGTCGGTAATTTTTCTAAAAACCATATTGTTGGGCAAGGTGCATTTGGCAACGTTTATGAGTGTAGGATTGATGACATTCATGTAGCGTAGAAAAGATTGACTAAAGGTTCGACACAGGGACAAGTAGAATTTAAAAAGGAAATCACCTTTCTTTCATAAAAAAACCGTGTAAATGTGATTAGATTGGTGGGATATTCAGTGTCACGTGACAAGAATATCATAATATATGAGTTCATGAGCAAGAACAGTCTTGCAAGCTTATTATCTGGTATGTATTATTGGTCTTATGTCTTGGTTTTTAACTTGTTGAATGATATTGAAAGTGTACTCTTAATAATCTTTATTTTGTGGTTTTGTTGTAGATAATAACCAGAGAAAGACTCTTCATTTATCAAGAAGAGTCGATATTATAAAAGGTATTGCTAATGGCTTTAGTTACCTCCACAACGAAGCAACAATAAATCTTATCCACGGAGATATCAAGCCTGCAAACATCTTGTTGGATGATAATATGGTAGCGAAAATAGCAGACTTTGAGACTGCCAAAAATGTAAAGGACAACAACAACTCCCCCGCGAAGGAACATTGTAAGAATTTCTACTATTTATTTCAAAACATTCATATAATAATTTTTCTAATGTTTTGTGTCTATTTTATCTCGACGGTGGCTATTTGGATCCCCATTACCTTACTCATGGAGAGTTGTGTATTAAGACAAATGTGTACAGTTTTGGTGTCATCATACTTCAAATGCTAACTTGAATGAAAGTTGTCGATTGCCGTCCACACATCTCAAGTGTTGTAAGTTATATTTATTTAATATTTATGTGACCAAATATATAGTAATTAGGTTCCTTAATCCCCTATGTTTATATTGAGTGTGTTTGGATTTGATTTTCCATATTGGTTACTAGATAATGTGATACTGAATTATTAGACTGACTTTTTAAGTTATTAAGTTGTGATAGCATTTTTAGATGTAGTGTCATGCAACAGTTAGACTTTGTTGTTTTTGACATATTTTTATCCACAAGGGTTTACATGTGGAATGAATTTTAAGTAAATGGAAAGTTGGAAACAGCTTTATTGTGCATATACGTAACCTAAATGGTTTATAACCTTTCTGAATTCAATTTAGTCATTCTGGCCTTAAAATCAGAAGCTTGGAAAGTTGGAAACAGCTTTGTTGTTTATAACCTTTCTGATTTCAACTAACTATATGAAACACATAAACTAACAATGCGAAACATATAAACACATAGAATAAATTTATCCTGATAGCATCACATAAACTAACTATACAACTGCAATTATTTGATGCTTAGCAACAAACTAAAATTTCCAATATCATATACATGCATGCAATACAATACTTGAATACTTACCCTTGTCACTTGGATTCATGGAATAACAGCAACCCATTATGATTACTTTGATCGCTAGATTTTGTAAGATAATAAAAAACCCCGTAGATTATGATTTATTATTCAGCCACTATTTATAGATTACAAGAGATAAGCAAACCCTAATGGACCCAACCCACAAGCCGGGCTTGGGCCATATTGTCAAAGATGTCAGACTCAACATGTATCTATCTGCTTAACACGGCAGACTCAAGGTATATCTATCTGTCAAAGATGGCAGACTCAACCTGTATCTATCTGCCAAAAACCAAAAGTCGTCTCGGGACTTATACCTTAGATTACGACATGAGTCCGTCTCGTGACTTGATACCCTAGATTCGACAACAAGACTTCTCGGACATATACCCCTAATTCGACACCAACAAATCGTCACAGGATCAAAACCCTGCATACGCATAAAAAAAATAAAATTAACAGCACTAGATTAAAAAAAATAAAAAATCAACCTCTGGCAGTCAACCTCCCATAAAACCTTAAAGCGCTAAGCCACATACCAAATCCATGGATGAATCATAACCTGATAAGGATAAACCATAAACCTGTTTCAACTTTACTTCTAGTTTATTTCCACTTCTTCAATCATACTATTACTTCTAATTGGAGTCTATGTTGTTAGATATATTATTCTTTATTCACACAAAGTCAGGATCTATGGCTTAGAATCTGGAAACGTCATCCCCGATGATAAAAGAATAAAATGATAAAACTGGTGGTGGATGGCGAGTGTAGATTTAAGTTGGGGTAGAGTGGTGATGGCGGTTGTGTATCTGCTGATGGTGGATGATAAGTTTTTTATTTTATTTTATATGAAGTATAATGGTGGTGACAGCGGCGAAAGTTTTGACGGTGGCCTTATGAGAGGCGGCTCAACACCGACAATGACAAGGATTAAACCTGCTCTGATACAAGTAAGATAATACAAAACCCCGTAGTTTAAATTTATTAATACCGTCACTATTATAATAGATTACAAGAGATACAGGCAAACCCTAATGGACCCCAACCCACAAGGTCGGGATTGGCGGCCATATTTAGTTCTCATAAAAATTTCATGCAGAAGAGTATCTACCTTTATCTTTTCATTATATTATTCGCAAAATGGAATGTGAGGCAAATTGGGAACAATATCTAAATATAGCGGGACATTATTAATAATATGGTATACTAAATATAATATTGTAGAAAAGCCAAAAATAGATCCTCCCCAAAATCATAAAAGTCCTCAAAATTTAATAGTCATAAATTCTTGACCACGAACTACAATTATTTGAGGAACAGAAAAAGTATATGAATTCTTGTTATGATTTTTATGATTGGCATTGTAACGCATTGCAACAAGAAAAAATATAAACCCACAGCATAGGCCCGAAGATAATCAGAAGATCCATCTTTTCTTCTTTGATCGCAGTTTATTGGATTATGTAGTTTGAAACGCTGTTATAACGAGCTTAGAAAATTGTGTGAGGCCTATTGGGGGCACACACGTTAACACTTAGAGTGCGTTTATACCTTCACGTATGCAGCGAATTGTAATCCTAAGACCTAAAAACAAAAGGACTAGTATCCTATGGCTGGTGAGTGGTTTAAGACCTGCACATATGGATTCAATTGAGAGTGTCTAACATAATTTTAATGAAAGGATAAGCAATGATGATTGAGTATGTTGATAATGTACGGAGTTGTCGTCCTTATCTATATCAACTAGTTTTTGAAGTAATACAAACCCCTCACTCCCAACTCATATTGTACGTACAAAACAACAGATAACAAAACACAGAAAATGAAGAGCTCCTCCTCTCCATATCTCGACGCCGTTTATACAAACCCTTTATTAGGGTTCATGCATTGCTTCTGTTCCTTGTTTTCCTTCTTGCAGAATTCGGTGATCTCCAAGTGAGATTACAATGCTGATTGATTCGATCCCCACAAGATGATGCAGCATGATTAGGTCTTTGTTTACCAGTTCTGCAAGGGTGTGACAACATACAACATTCGCATTAGGTTTTCTTTTGGACATTTTTGGTTCATACGTCTCATTGTTTATGGTTGAACCAAAATCGAGTGAAAACCCTAAACCACACCTTAGCTGATTTTTGAAACATAATACAAGAGTGGTAATTGGTGGCTATATCTGTTGTAGATTTTGTTGGAGGCAATACAATTGCGTTGGTGGGGATACATGTGATGTACGACGTAGCCTCCGGGCGCATTAGTTAGGACGAGTATGTGTGACACACGAAGTAGGTGAAAATTATCCACTAGTTCCAAAAGGGATACTAGTACCTTGGTTATTCTTATATTTGCAGTTGACTACACGGGTTAGGTATTCTAACTTCCCTTTTGTATTATTTAGTTGTGTGTTAAACATAATGAACAAAACATATCCATATTCCTGCTGCGATACTCATGGTTAATAATAGTTTACAGTTATTCAAAAATTTCAAAAGTGTGCATCATAATAAACATGCTAGGTGCGCGTACTCATCTGTGTTTTATGGTTAAACCATATTAAACATGCTAGGGCTGACATGAAATCTGATTTATGTATTGTTTACTTGGAAATTAAGCAATGAATATGCAATCCTTGCCATAAAATAATGAATAAACACCTAAAATCATGTAATATAAACTTGATAATGAGAAAAGATAAAATTTATAAAGTTAAATGATAACTGCCATGTGTATTTCTAATCTAATGATTACTACTCGGATGAAAGACTCCACGAATCAAGTTATATGATGGATGTGGTGATCTAGCCACTTTAGCATAAACACCAAGTAGAAGCTCTTAAGTGTTCTCTAATTGGGGAACAGACCATTTGAAAACTCGAGGCATTCTATGAATTAACTGCCTCTAGATAAGAGTTTTGTCCTTCAAATGTTACTCTAATTTTTGACTTTTTAATTTGCTTATATTACACGCGAAGAGTCACGAATATTATAGCTTAATATTAGCAAATAGACTTTACTACAGAATTACTTACGGACATTAGAACTATGAGTCGTTATGGTGTTATATGGATTAAACATGTCTAAATTACACAAACTAAGCATACCCTTCTGAACAGGTTATTTGTTCTATTGGCGAAATCGTAAGTTTTTAAGACAAATTAATACGTACATTAAACTATCAGAATTTGAATTTCTAGTGAAGCTTTAGATTTTAAATGCGCAATATGGGCGTGAATAGATCTTTAATCTTCTCCGTCCCACTACATTCTTCGCATATGAAGGAATTATTGTAATCTTACATGTGTTCTTCTTACGCATTTAGAAGTGACAAATAGGTTTTTGAGTCAATATGTAATCCCACCCTATTGGCAACTAATAACTAATGTTAACAAAGGGTTTTCTTAACATATAATAGCATCATTAAGTCAATTGTGAAATGACGGCTCAACCTTTGTGACGCAAACACAATAGTACAGTTTAAGGCGGTTTGCTACACTTCCTTAAAGAAGTCATGGTTTTTTAATACGCTTCGCGCTGACCTGTTACGTCCGCTTTCTTTGGCGTCAAAGGAAGGCTAACAGAGAACATATGACAAAAATAGATGTCTATACCAAAAAGGTATAACAAAGTTTTCTTTAACTGTTAATGCTAACAAGTTTGTTTGCATTCTCTTGAACACGATTTTGCCCCACAACATATTTTGTAAAATTTATGTGTAAAACCCCTATGTGAAATTATAAGGTCAATACCAGCCATAACTAGAACACATGCATTTGGGATTGTCTTTTTTGGTCAGACCTCAGGGCCTTTCCAACCCGATGTCGAATTATTTCCATTTGTCAACCTATGAGTCATTTTTTATGCGCACGTTCTCCCCCCCTTTTTTCGTCAACTTAAATCCGAGTTACCAGGTCAAGACCCTCCGACCTGGAGGTATAAGATTAAGACAAAACCAGTACAATGACCTTACTGTAGATTACTAAAGTCCCGAGTCTCATAAAACGTAAGAGTTGCCATTTACAAATCAATTAACCACTGTCCGCTTAACTCTTGCCTTACTTGTTTTACACGTTGGGTCAGAACCTTCTGTAATAAGTGTGAGGTCAAGGTGGATCTTAGTCTTATTAGTAATTAATTGTGGTTAATGTTAAGTTCTTTTAATAATTTAATATCGAACGTTATTCCTTATTTTTTAATTTATATTGTTGATTTAAAATATTCGTTTATATTTTTACTGAGTTATTTGTTTTGTATTTTTATGACTGTTGTTTTATTTTTTTTTATTTTTTTTTTAATTTTGATACCTTAATATTTATTTTTTAAGATTATTTTTATCTTAATATTTAGAGGTAGCAATTTTTTATACTAAAGTAAAACTTTCTATGTTCTGGTTATTTTTTTTATTGTAACATAACTTTTGTAAAACGAAAGTTTTTTTTTCTTGTAAATACAAACATTGTCTCTTTTTGGTAAAAAGAGTGAACTTACTCTATCGTCTTCTTATTGGTTGACAAGAATTAGATATAGGTTTATAATAATATTTTTCTCATTATATTTAAACTCACTTTCAATCTTTCATTGAACCCTTTTCCGGTGTCTGATAATTATTAGAAATGAATAGTGACTTTGTGTAACTATAGTACATGTTTGTCTATATCTATCAAAATAATGGCGTCTTTCACTTAGGTCGATCTATTGGTATGAGTTATAAGCGCAACGAGTAAGAATATTACTAGCAGGTCTTCTTACGTTTATATTTCTTAGAACTCATTTCATTCCTTATAGATGCTAAACACCCTTGGTGGAAATGCATGCTAAATATTCAAGTTAAGGATTATCAGTTCGTATCTACGGATGGCTAGTCCCCTCATCTACATTAAGAGAAACTTAAATACTCTGTACAATACCTAAGTTACATTGCTAGCATTGTAGTGCCTACTAAGATGAGTAGTAAAGAAATAAATCGTTATTTGCTTCTACTGTGATGCAGCACTACAATGTTGACAAATCCAGTGAGAGCTTTGCTTTATAACTGAAAAAACATTTATGCAGGTTGTCAGATTTCATAAGGATCAACAAGATTCAATCCAAGTTAAGTTCCCATATTATTTCTAAAAAAGTCTTACTTTGAAAAATTGCATACTTTCCGAATATAACGATCCATGTTATTTAAGAAAGATTGCATTTTTATTATGATAAGATAACATGTTTGCCATATCCGATGTTCTTTCCGAAACTTTATCTATAGAATTATAATTCACAATTCCTTAATCAACAGATATGGTCGAAATCTATTTTAATATCCTATGACACTATCATATTTTTAAAACAATCAAACGCTTGACCCGTATGGTTTTGATCTACTTTAGGTAATGTTGGGTCCCGTACACAAGTGGAAGAAATCCTAAGTGTGTTGCAAGGAAACAACATATACCACTATGATAAATTACAGTTTCTCTTTGACCACGAAGGAAAGAATTCTAGTAAATCAACTAGGACTGTAAACACACAAGATTTTGTTGCCCTATTATAATTAAAATACAAGATATAATACTAAAGATACTTTCAACTTATTGACTATATGATTTATCAAAAATAATTATGGTTAGTTATATAAATCATATTATAAAGTATGAAGATTAACTTGACATTTACCATTGAACTCAAGAGATTGCGTTCATGATTACTTTAGTTTAGTATAAAATTATGTTACCTTTAAAGACGTAATTATTAAAGTCCCTTGAATTAATCAATGGACTTATAACATAAAGTATGTATTAACATTGATTATAGTCTATCTTGTTTTAACACAAAAACAAGAGTCCATGAATGATTCAACTGACATATAATGTATTTGACATGTTTTGTTTTCTTGTAAACACGTGATCAAAGAATTCTTGAACCTAGTCTGTCTTTTTGTTAACACATGAACATGGAGTTAATGTACTTAATCAATGAAATATAACATTATAGCGATTGCCACTTTGTTGGTAAAAATACTGTGTATGTCAAAATTGGCTCGACCCAATTTAGTGGGGGGTTAAATTGATCCAAAGAGAATTAAGTTATCTAGGGAATTCGATGGATTCTCACAATTCCAAGTACTCTTTACATACCACACATTATTTTATGTCTATTGTGTATGAAACAAACAATATACATATTGTTTGAATCTCATGAAAGGTGATGAAACACCATTATGTCTTGTGGAAATTTTTTTTTAAAAAAGTGTCTGAAAATTGCGTTACTATCTTATGAAGCATATTATTATAACAATCTAAAGATGAGAACTGTAAAATTTATGTTGTTGTCCCCAAATAAGAAATTTATTGTTTGCTTAAATAATTAGAGTTTATAGTATGTATCTCTTCTTACAAAAGTAAATGGAGCACTATAGTCACTGAATATATATTCAAGAAACAACAAACAAAACCTTCTGAATTCACTTGCTGATGTCAAACTAAGGTTAAGCATGGAAATGTCGAACCAAAGTATAATGTAACTCTCATTTATAAATCCGTAAGGATGCCTCATCAATGGAGTGATATTTTTATATCAATGCTGAGGAATATTAGTTAAAGGGTCATAATAAACCCTGTTCATAATACGATTATTATCACATCATGGAATCTGATAAAAATTATCTAGATTATGAATGACAATAATGCAGTCCCTATAAAACACAATCAATGTTTTGAGATTAGATTGATCTTTCATCAAACAGTAAAAGTGATGTGAGAATGAGTTTTTCATTTGTAAGAAAGGCTCATAAGGACAAATTGAACACATATGAATGCCTAGACTGAAGACAAGAAGTTTTTACTCTTACGTCAAGCAATTAGCAATTATTAAATATTTCTTTACTACACGCCTTAATAATATAAAAGATAAGCAAGATTGTCCTACAGGATCAATGAATCTAACATATACGAAATAAGGATCATAACTCTTTCCTGATGATTACCTGCGAGACGATGTTAGTTATCAAAGGGGTTATGAGTCTATATTTGGTTTTATGGACAATGAAGTTTATAACTCATTTTCTTTAAGAGTACCTTTGGCGAAGACGTTTTAGTAATCAAAAGTTTATGATTTTAAAAATATCTTTTATCAAGTATACAACATAATAAGAAACCAAGCTGTGGATGGGATTATGACAACTATGAGCTGAGTATCATAAGTTTAATCACAATATGAATTTTGTATTAAATTAAGGATAACTTCTGAGTACGACCTGACATCAAGTGGGAGAACTAAGTTATTTTCCTTTACATTCCTATGTTGTTATCAAACAGTATAGAAAGCAAACCATTCCAATTAAAGCTATCTTTAATCCTTAAGATTTGTAAAGTTGACTCACTTGAAATTTTAGGAAATTAAACAGATATGACACTTGGAATGAAATTTTAATGAATAAACATATGCGAAAATAAAGTCCCACACAAAGCAATACATCAAATGAAGCAAGTCTTAAATGATATATTTCACTTGAGAAATTTTAATCACATGGATGGAAAACATTGTTGTTTTTAATTCAGGAGTCATCATGAATATCTTATACTATTGTGAGACTGGTGTTACTTTTTGCACAAAGTAAGATGAGCTAATAACCAACAGTATCAAATTAAGAGTGGTTTAGATGACTCATAGCAACAAAAATCTAATTGAGAGTGGTTTACATTACTGTTAAACGAAATATTTAAAGAATTATATTAATGCGCAAAGTGTTTCTATGTGTACACTGATGCTAGATGAATAATCAATTTCTAGTTAATTAGGATTTCACTTATTTATAATAAATCTGCTAACAATGATATGCTCAGACTAAGGGCATTGTTGCAATAACACATTAAAGACATGAGAATACTTTATATTTTAAAGAAACATTATAGAAGACTGTCTCAGATAGGTATGTTGCTAACTTAAATACCCATAAAAGGTACTGTCAAATTTTCATACTATGATTCTTGCAATAGTATGCAAATATACATACGACACTCATCATGGTGATTCAATTCGTCACAATTGTGAAAATAAAACAAGTAATATCAGAAGTTTACACAGATAACATGAATTTAGCTATCTTGGAGAGAAAAAGTTGAGAATGTTGAATACATTGGACTTCAACTTGCTAATTATTTTCATGCATATCTTTTATTATTAGGATAATAGGCATGGTTAAGTACAATTTAACATTCTGAAAGAATATAAGATACTTTTATTTGTATTTCATACATATAATAATTGTTATCCTATAGTTTCTTTAATCCATGCATGACATTACATTCTAAAT
Source organism: Tanacetum coccineum (assembly GCA_026074375.1). Classification (NCBI taxonomy): domain Eukaryota; kingdom Viridiplantae; phylum Streptophyta; class Magnoliopsida; order Asterales; family Asteraceae; genus Tanacetum; species Tanacetum coccineum. Next base: position 26,489 of record BQNB010026664.1, on the reverse strand, counting down.
TTTGTTCATAGCCGGTTAACAGTATGGTGATATTGTTACATAACATAAATGTGAGAGTCATAGTTATATTCTTGAAAATAAAATGATAAAACGTGGTGGTGATGGCGAGTGAAGATTATTGGGGGTAGTGGTGATGGCGGTTTGTGGATCTGTTGTTGGTGGTGATTAAGGTTTTTATATGAGATAATGGTGGTGACAGCGGCCAAAGGTTTGACGGGTGGCTTATGAGAGGCGGCTCAACAGCCACTAGGTCTAAGGATTAAACCTGCTCTTGATACCATGTAAGATAATAGAAAACCCCGTAGGTTATGATTTATTATTTAGCCACTATTTATAGATTACAAGAGATAAGCAACCCCTAATGGACCCAACCCACAAGCCGGGCTTGGGCCATATTTATTCTCTAACAGATTTGCATGCAGAAGAGTATCTACGCTTTTCTTTATTATATTATTCGCAGAATGGATTGTGAGGCAATATGGGAACAATATCTATATATAAGGGACATTATTAATAATATGGTAACAATATATAATATGGTATAAAAGCCTAAAAAGATCCTCCCTCAAAAATCTTAAAAGGCCTCATAATTCATTAGGCTTATATTCTTGACCACGAACTACAATTTTGGAACAGAAAAAGTATATGAATTCTTGTTATAAGTTTATGATTTGCATGTAACTTGCAACAAGTAAAATATAAACCCACACATAGGCCTGAGATAATCAAGAAGATCCTTCTTTTCTTCTTTGATCATAAGTTTATTGGATTATGGTAGTTGGATACGTTGTTATACGACTAGAAATATGTGAGCCTATTGGGGGCACACACGTTAAACACTTAGAGTGCGTTTATACTTCACGTATGCATCGAATTGTAAACCAAAGGACCTAAAACAAAAAGACTAGTATCCTATGGCTGGTGAGTGTTAAGACCGGCCATATGGATTCATGGAGAGTGTCTACATACGTTTTATGAAAGGATAAGGAATGAGGAGGTGTTTTGATAAGGTAAGGAGTTTAGTTCCTTATCTATATCAACTAGGGTTTTGAAGGTATAAAACCCCTCACTCCCTAACTCATATGGACGTACAAAACAACAAAACAAACACAGAAAAATAATACTCCTCCTCTCCATATCTCACAGCCGGTTATACAAACCCTTTATTAGGGTTCTTGCATGTTCGGTTCCTTGTTTTCCTTTCTTGCTGAATTTGGTGATCTCCAAGTAAGATTACAAGGCTGTGATTCGATCCCACAAATGTTGCAGCAGGATTAGGGTCTTTGGTTTACATGTTCTCAGGTGTGACAACATACAGATTAGATTAGGGTTTCATTTTGGTCATTTTTGGTTCATACTGCTCATTTTTGGTTGAACCAAAATCGGTGAAAACCCTAAGACATCTTTCTGATTTTTGGTACATAATACAAGAGTGGTATTTGGGGCTTTATTCAGATTGTGTGGGCATACAATTGTTGGTTGGGATACATGTGATGTACGACTAGCATCCGGGCGCATTCGTTAGACGTGTTTGTGTGAGCACTCGTAGAGCTGAAAATTTATCCACTAGTTCCAAAAGGGTTCTAGTTCTTGGTTTCTTATATTTGCAGTTGACTACAAGGGTTAGTATTCTATATTCCCTTTTATTTATTTATTGTGTGTTAATCATATGAACCAAACTAGATCCATATCCGCTGCGTACTCGTGGTTATTAATAGTTAACGGTTATTTAAATTTCAAAAGTGGCATCATGAGCCAACTCATTTGGTGTTTTATGGGTTACACACATATTAAACATTTTATTTATTGTTTTATTGGAAAATTATAGCAATGATATGCAATCCTTGCCATAAATAATGAATAAACACCTGAAATCAATGGTAAATGTAACTTGATAATGAGAATAGATTAAAATTATAAGTTAATTAAGCTGCCATGTTATTCTATTCTTGATTTATCTCGGATGTAAGACTCACGTAATCATGTTATATGATGGATGTGGTGATCTAGGCACTTTAGCAGAAAACCTAGTGAGAGCCTTATGGTTCTCTAATTGGGGAAGACACTTTTGAAAACTCGAGGCATTATATGATTACTACTTTCTAGATAAGAGTTTGTCTTCAATTTTACTCTAATTTTTTGTCTGTTTTAATTGCTTATATGTGAAATGCCATATGATGCTTAATATTTGCAAATAGACTTTAGACAAATTAATACGGACATTAAACTATGATCAGTTATGTGTTATTTGGATTAAACATGTCTAGTATTACACACGTAAGCATACTCCTTGTGATCAGTTATGTGTTATTTGCGAAACTGGGGTTTTTAGACAAATTAATACGGACATTAAACTATCAAATTTGATTTCTTGTGAAGCTTTAGATTTAAATGCACAGTATGGGGTTGAATTGATCTTTAATCTTCTCTCGTCCCACTACATGCTTCGGCATATGAAGGAATTATTGGAATTACTTGTGTCTTCGGACGCATGTAGGAGTACAATATAGGGTTTGGTCAATTTGTAATCCCACCATATTGGCAACTATATAACTAATGTTAACAAAGGGTTTCTTAACATATAATAGCATCATTAGTCAATTGGAAATACGGCTCACCCATTGTGACCAAACTACAAGAGGAGTTTAAGGCAGGTTTTGCTACGACTTCCCTAAAGAAGTCAGGTTTTTAATACGCTTCGCGCTGACCTGTTTCTCCGCTTCTTTGTGCGTTCAAATGGAGCTACTGAGAACATTTGACAAAATGATGTCTATACCAAAAAGGTTAACAAAATGTTTTCTTAACTTTATGCTACAAGTTGTTTTGCATGCTTCTTGTACACGATTTTTTGTCACATATTTTGTAAAATTTATGTGTATACCCCTATGTGAAATTTTAAGTCAATACCAGCCAAAACTAGAACACATGCATTTGGATTGTCTTTTTTGGTCAGACCAGAGGGCCTTTCCAACCCATAGCGAATTTTTTCCATTTGTCAGACCTTTGTCAATTTTTGCACGTTCTCTTTTGGTCGACTTAAATCGAGTTACCAGGTCAGACCTCGGACCTGAGGTATAAGATGAGACAAAACATGTACATGACATTACTATAGGAGTTACTAAAGTCACGTGTCTCATAAAACTAAGAGTTGCATTTACAAAGCAATTAACGCACGTCGCTTACCTCTTGCCCTACTTGTTTACACGTTGGTCAGGCCTTCTGTAATAAGTGGGAGGTCAAGTTGGATCTTAGTCTTATTAGTAATTAATTGGGTAGTTAATTCTTTTAAGAATTTAAGTATCGAACATACTAAATAAAACTTTCTATGTTCTGGTTAATTGTGTTATTGCAACATAATTCGTAAACGAAAGTTTGTTTTCTTGTAGAAGACAAACATGGTCTCTTTTTTGGTAAAAAGAGTGAGACTTACTCCTATCTCTTCTTATTGGTTGACAAGAATTAGATAGGGTTATAATTAATTTTTTCTCAATTATATTTAAACTCACTTTCAATTCTTTTCCAATACGCCTATTTCCGGTTCTGAAGATATTTGAATAGATATATTACTGTGTGAAACTTGAGAAATTTTTGTCTATAGCTATCAAAATGATGACTACTATGCACTGTCACTGATTTTATGAGTTAGAGCCGCAACGAGTAAAGAAAATTACTATTAGGTGCTTCTAGTTTTATTTCTTAGACTCGTTTCATTCTATAGTGCTAAACACCCGTTTGTGGAAAATGCATGCGTAAATACTCAGAGTTAATGAATACTTATGGGCTAGTACCCCTCATCTACATAAGAAGATACTTTATATAACTCTGTACATACCTAAGTATACAACATCCCTTGCTACTTAAGGCACTGTTCCCCAAAAGTAGTAGAAATGTAAATAAATCGCTATTTTGCTTTCCATACTGTTGATTCAGCACTTACAAATGTTGACAAATCCAGTGAGAGCTTTGCTTTTATAACTGAAATACATTCCAGTGCGAGGTGTCAATTTCAGTGGGAGGGCTACAAGAATCAATTCCTGTTAGTTACCCAAATATTTCTAAAGCTTGCTTGAAATAAATGCATCCACTTTCCGGAATATGAACGACCATGGTTTTAAGGAAAAATACATTTTATGTTATAAGATAACATGTTTCCTTTCTGATGTTGCTTTCTGAAACGTTATATATAGAATAATAATTCACAATTCCTTATTTAACATTATAGTTCGAATTCTTACTTGTTAAATAATCTATGACCAAATCATAAAAGAATACACAAACTACAATCTTGACTGGTAGGTTTTTGTACAACTAAGTCTTTAGTGCCCCTTACACAAGTGGGATAAAACCTAAGTTGTGCAATGAACAACATATAAACAAATATTATTTAAATGTTTTCTCTTGACACGCAAAGTAGAAAGCTAGTAAATCTACTAGGACTTAAACACACAAGATGTTTGTTGCCCTATTATATTTAAAAGTCAAGATATAATATAAAGATACTTCAACTTATTGACTATATGATTTAGTCAAAAATAATTATGGTTAGTTATATAATCATGATTATAAAGTATGAAATTAACTTGAAATTACCATTGAACTCAAGAGTTTGCGTTCATGATTACTTTAGTTAGTATAATTATGTTTACTTGTGAAGACATAATTATAAAGTCCTTGACTTAATCAATGACTTATAACATAAAGTATGTAGTAACATTGTTATGTCTTCTTGTTAACACATAAACATAAGGTCCTTGAATGATTCAACGACATATAATGTATTTGACATGTTTTGTTTTCTTGTAAACACGTGATCAAAGAATTCTTGAACTAGTCTGTCTTTTTGTAAACACATGAACATGGAGTTAATGTACTTATTCAAGAAATATACATTATAGCATGTACTTGGTTGTTAAATACTGTGTATTCAATTTGGCTCGACCCAATTAGTGAGTATTTGATCCAAAGAGAATTAAGTTATCTAGGGAATTCTGATGGAGTCTCACAATTCCAATACTCATACAATACCACACTATTATGGTATGTCTATTGTGTTGAAACAAACTATATTCATATTGTTTGATTTCAGATAAGTGATGAATCTCATTATGTCTTGATTAAAGTTCTGAAATTTGTTAATATCTTATGAAGCATATTATTAACAAGCTAAAGATGAGAACTGTAAAATGTATTTTGTTGTCCCAATTAAGAACAATTTATTGTTGCTTAAATAATTAGTGTTTAGAGAAGTATCTATTCTTACAAAAGTAAATGGGAGCATCTATAGATCTTGAAAATATTCAAGAACAAAATACATAACCTTCTGAATTCACTTGCTGATGTCATACTAAGGTTAAGCATGAAAATGTCAAACCAAAGTATAATGTAACTCTCATTCATAAATCCGTAAGGATGCCTCATCAATGGAGTGATATTTTTATATCAATGCTGAGGAATATTAGTTAAAGGGTCATAATAAACCTGTTAACTAATAAGATGAATTATCACATCTTGGATCTGATAAAATATCTTAGAACTATGAATGACAAGATGCAGTCCTTAAAAGACAATCAATGTTTTGAGATTGATTGATCTTTCACCAAACAGTAAAATGTGAGGTGAGAATGAGTTTCTTTTGAAGAAAGGCTCATAAGGACAAGATTGTATACATATTAATGCCTGACTGAAGACAAGAGTTTTTAATCTTACTCAAGCAATTGACTATGATTAAATCTTTCTTTTCTACACGCATTAATTATATAAAGATAACTAATTGTCATACAGGTTTCTTGAATCTGACATATGGCGAATTAAGGATCATAACTCTTTCCTTGATGATTACCTTGCGAGGACGATGTGTGATCAAAGGGGTTATGAGTCTATATTTGTTTTATGACAATTAAGTTTTATAACTCTTTTCTTTATGATTACCTTTTGCGAGGACGGTGTGTAATCAAAAGGTTATGAGTTTAAAATAGTCTTTATCAAGTATACAAGATAATAGAATCCAAGTGTGGATTGGATTATGCATCTAGGAGCTGAGATCTTAAGTTTAATCACAATATGATTTTTGATTAAATTAAGATAACTTCTGAGTACACCTGACATCAAGTGGGAGCACTATGTTATTTTCCTTAAAATTCATATGTTGTCTAACATATTGAAAGCATCATTCCATTTAAGCTAGATTTTAATCCTTAAGATTGGAATGTGACTTCACTTGGAAATTTAGGAAATTAAACAAATGACCTTGGAATGAATGTTTAATGAAATAAACATATGCGGAAATTAAGTCCAACACAATGCAATACATCATTGAAGCAAGTCTTAAATGATATATTTCACTTGAGATAATTTAATACATGGATGGAAACCTTGTGTTTTTAATGAAGGATTCATCATGTATATCTTATACTGTGTGTGAGACTGGTTGTTACTTTTGCACAAGAGCAAGATGAGCTAACAACAACAGTATCTAATTGAGAGTGTTTAGATGACTCATAGCAACAATATCTAATTGAGAGTGGTTTACATGACTGTTAAAACAAATGTTTAAGAATTATATAAGGCATAGTGTTGTTTGTGTACACTGATGCTAGAGAATAATCAATTCTAGTTTAAGTAGGATTTCATTATTTATGATAAATCTGCTAACTAGATATGCTCAGCTAAGGGCATTGTTGCAATACACATTAAAGAATGAGAATAATTTATATTTTAAGAAACTTTATAGATGACTGTCTCAGATAGGTATGTTGCTAACATTAAATACCTCATAAAAGGTACTGTCACATTTTCATACTATGATTCTTGCAATAGTATTCAAATATACATACGACACTCATCATGGCATTCAAATTCTTCACAATTTGTGAATTTAAAACGAGTATTCAGAAGGTTTACTCAGATAACTATTTAGCTATCTTGGAGAGAAAAAGTTGAGAATGTTGAATACATTGGACTTCAACTTGCTAATTAGTTTCATGCATATCTGTTTTAGTATTATGGATAATAGGGATGGTAAGACAATTTTTACTTTCTGATGAATGAAGATACGTGGTATTTGTTATTCATACATATAATAATTGTTATCCTATATTTGCATGTTTAATCCATGAATGATATTTCATTCTAAATTTTGTCCATTGCCGGTTAACAGTATGGGAGTATTGTTACATAAGGTAAATGTGAGTGTTAGTTATATTCTTTGAATATATGGATAGTTCCTGCCAAACTCATATGTTATTCACAAGGGATGCATATTGGACACCCCAACCTTCAAACATTACTTTATGGATTTGTTGTCATAAGTAAAATTTTGAAAAATGATTAGTTAAGTCATCCTTAGACTTGAGAATACAAACAAGTTCTGGTATGTGTGGATATCACTTTTTAATTCTATGTCAAACGTTGTCCTGAATAAGGTAGTTATAAAGACTATTATTGGAAGTGATGTGAAGCAGCATTCACAACACTTGTATTCAACAAAGAATTTGTTCCTCCACTTAATGTGCAGTATGATACCATTGGCGCCTCTCCAGAATTAATCAGATAATTGCATGGCCGTACCCAAAGGGTAGTTCAAGATGATCCTTGATTACATTTGGTATATCTGCATTAAGTTCTATAACGAGAATCTAAATGGTTAAACTATATGAAATGAGTTAGGATCCATATCCATGGTTTAACGGTATTCTTGAATGGAGTGAGCTGTTCTAGAGGTGATTGAGTAGTGAGAGAACGTAAATGATGAATGATAGTTCGCTCAGTGCAGTGTCTTCGCGCGGATATCCATGGTTTATATAGGTATTATCGATCATTCGGGTATGGTCCATGAGTCGTGTGAGATGTGTGTGTGTAGCGAGAAATGGATGAGATATTTATGAGTTGCGTGGTGGTAGGAAGAGTTAGTATGAACAAAGGGATGATTATAGCAAGAGATACATAACCATGCTATGAGAATGTTTTTGAAACTTGATCTTAGACATTTCTAGTTTTAAAAACGAATGTGAGTGTTGCTAGACGTTTCCGTCGTTAGTATATGTGTTGTCTGCTACTCCAACTCTCAAGTGAAAGTTGTTGGATTATGGTAATTGGATACGCCGTTATACGACTATAAATGTGTGAGCCTATTGAAGGCACACACGTTAAACACTTAGAGTGCGTTTATACTTCACGTATGCATCTAATTGTAAACCAAAGGACCTAAAACGAAAAGACTAGAATCCTATGGGTGGTGAGTGTTAAGACCGGCCATATGGATTCATGGAGAGTGTCTACATACGTTTTATGAAAGGATAAGGAATGAGGAGGTGTTTTGATAAGGTAAGGAGTTTAGTTCCTTATCTATATCAACTAGGGTTTTGAGGGTATAAAACCCCTCACTCCCTAACTCATATGGACGTACGAAACAACAAAACAAACACAGAAAAATAATACTCCTCCTCTCCATATCTCACAGCCGGTTATACAAACCCTTATTAGGGTTCTTGAATATTCGGTTCCTGTTTTCCTTTCCTACTGAATTCGGTGATCTCCAAGTGAGATTACAAGGCTGTGATTCGATCTCACAAACGTTGCATCAGGCTTAGGGTCTTTGGTTTACATGTTCTCAGGTGTGACAACATACAGATTCGATTAGGGTTTCATTCTGGTCATTTTCGGTTCATATTGCTCATTTTCGGTTGAACCGAAATCGGTGAAAACCCTAAGACACCTTTCTGATTTTCGGTACATAATACAAGAGTGGTATTTGGGGCTTTATTCAGATTGTGTGGGCATACAATTGTTGATTGGGATACACGTGATGTAGGACTAGCATCCGGGCGCATTCGTTGGACGTGTTTGTGTGAGCACTCGTAGAGGTGGAAATTTATCTACTAGTTTCAAAAGGGTTCTAGTTCTTGGTTTCTTATATTTGCAGTTGACTACAAGGGTTAGTATTCTATATTCCCTTTTGTTTATTTATTGTGTGTTAATCATATGAACCAAACTAGATCCATATCCGCTGCGTACTCGTGGTTGTTAATGGTTAACAGTTATTTAAATTTCAAAAGTGGCATCATGAGCCAACTCGTTTGGTGTTTTATGGGTTACACACATATTAAACACGCTAGGGCTGCATGAAATCTGATTTATTTATTGTTTTATTGACCCCATAGCCGACGTAAGACAGCCGTGAATCCACTCTCTCCATTTTGATCCAAATCCAAAGTTACTTAGAATGCCATCTAAATAGTCCCATCTAACTGAATCAAACGCCTTTTCAAAGTCCACTTTAAAAATCATAGCTTTTGATTTATGGAATTTACACCACGATATAAGCTCATTTAGGATGAAAGGACCGTCAAGAATTTGACGATTAGGAACAAATGCTGATTGAACATCGCTAATAAGATCTGAAATAACCATGCTTAGACGGTTAGCCAAAATCTTAGCTATGATTTTGTAGAAGCAGCCAATGAGACTAATCGGTCTAAAGTCTTTCACTAACTTCGCATCTTGCTTTTTAGGGATAAGAGCAATGAATGAAGAATTACTACCAGGAGGGAACTTACTTGTGACAAAAAATTCTCGAACGACATTAACCACATCTTGATTAATGATCTTCCAATAAGTACGAATAAAATCAAAAGTAAACCCATCAGGACCAGGAGACTTATTCGTACCACAATCCCAGACCGCCCTTTTAATCTCATCATATGTAACATCACATTCTAGATCAGCAATCTGCTCAGAGGAGAGCTGTTTGAACATATTACTATCAAGCACGATATTAGGACCAGTAGGCCTAGCAAAACGATTATAGAAATTGTTAAGAAATTCATTTTTTACTTTATATGGCTTGTCAATCCAATCACCCTCAATGAGAACACCACGAATAGTAAGTTTGAGACCGCTTCATATTAATAATGCCATGGAAGAACTTAGAATATTTCATCGCCTCGAGGACCATCGAACCTTATCTTTTGAAGCCATATCTAAAGAGTGACATTTGTTGATATTATGAAGCTCTTTCAGAAGCGGCGTTCTTTCATTAACTAGATCCTCATTACTGTGCCCACTATCAATCATCTTGTCAAGGTCAGAAAGCCGAGATTGAATAGAAAGACGATACTCACTAGAACGTTGCTTATCATCTTTACACCAAGCTTTGATCGAAGCTTTAAGAAGATTGGCAATTTACTTCTCAAAAATAGTTATCTTGCTAGAATCCGCAAAACTCGAAGTTTTCTACGAATCTTCTACGAGTTTATCAAACCCATCCTTAGTAAACCAAGAATGATAAACTCGAAAAGGAGATGGCCCGTAATTCGCCACAACCTCGCGCATAATGATAGGCCTATGATCTGATAAATGTCTTTCAAGACAAAGAGCAGAAAGCGATGGGAACAACATAAGTAAACCTTCTGAAACTAGGATCAGTCAATTTACTCATCTTTGAAGCCGATTTGATAGACCAAGTATACGAGTACGCTTCAAGAGGAAGGTCTATAAGATCTGAAGCAGAGATAAAATGATTAAAAGCTTTGGCACCGGAGACATTAAAAATAGTACCAAACCTCTCGTGCTCCGATCTAACTTCGTTAATGTCACCTAAAATTATACATTCACCATCCCACAAGTCAATAATGTGAGGAAAATATTTCACAACAAAGAGATTTCTTTTTCAAGAAACGTCCTTGCGAGCATAAACAGAAACAATCATAAGCTTAGTAGAAGAAGACATCCAAGTACCACGAACCGCCACAAAGGAATCCGAGATAGTAGCATTGTCTTTAACGAATATATTCGGATCCCATACACATAGAATACCACCTGAGAACCCAACTGAAGGACTGAAAGTAAAATCAAAAGAAAAATTACCCCATAACTCTTTGATAGAAAAGAGATCAATGCTTTCTAGCTTAGTTTCTTGAAACGCATCAAAATTGATTTTATTTTTCATATTTAACTCCCGAATCCATCTTTTCTTGGTCGATTGACCAAGACCTTGAATATTTAGAGACAAAACATTCATCTAAAAACCTGTGAATCTCCATGTGAAGCAACAATATCTTCTAAGTTCTTCTTACATCCTTCCATATTATACCCCATTGTTTGTCCAATATCTACCAAATTCTCAATCACATCCATAATAGACCCTCCGGATTTAAGACTAAAAGATCGGTTCACCCCACTATGAACTCTTGAAACCCCATTATTGAGACTATTGCCATTATTGCTGAATTGATTTACACTATAAGCAGCTTCTTCCTTTTCTTTGGCAGCATCATCTTTAGGCGTAAAACCTGGAGGGTGTGATGGATCATCATCTTGTGTAGCTTCCTTAGTTGCTTTATTGAGACTATTGCCATTATTGCTGAATTGATTTACACTATAAGCAGCTTCTTCCTTTTCTTTGGCAGCATCATCTTTAGGCATAAAACCTGGAGGGTGTGATGGATCATCATCTTGTGTAGCTTCCTTAGTTGCTTTCTTTTTAAAAAGATCATAAATCTCGAAAGGATCTTCAGATTGAACTTCATGAGTACGAGCCTTTTTAATGAATGCAGCTTCATTATTTTCTTTCATGCAACTTGATTCTGAGACATGATCTAAATCCTCCTTTTGAATATGACCATTCTTCTCCTCCCTCACAGATTCTTCGATAGAAGAAGTATCACAGAATTCGTCTTCAAATTCAGGAGACCAAGCTTCAAGCTCTCTAATGCGAATCCAATAAATCTTCCCTTTAACGATGATTTTAATCCTATCATTGATTATAGTGCTAACTTTAGTAGCCACACATACTTTCTGATAAGGCAAAGAATCATCATCCGCGGTATCAACATCAGACAAAGTACCCCATGGAGATACAATTTTAGCGATGGCGTCTTTGTTCCACGCACAAATAGGAAGACCCTCTATAGCAGTCCATACAAGTCTTACATCACTAACAAAGAGATTTTAGCATGTGCATAGTTCACTAAACCAATACAAAACACCATGTGTTTGATCAGCGTTCTCTTATGTGAGGTTAAATAGCAGAATAATCAGAACTCAGTACCCTCCTAAATACGACAGTTTAACGTCGGCAAAACCTTCATTATGAAGAATATCATAAAGATTAGGAAGAGCATTACTATCCTTAATTTTTCCAAGTGCTGCACATGAAAGATCATTTTCTTGTATGCATGAATCATCAAGCACAATGGCAGGCGTGGAATCTTTAGAACCGATAATATAAATGTTGGATATCAATACCAGAAGCGAATGACTTGGTCTCCGCCCCATCTTTCCCTTTCATATGCATTGAATTAGAAGCCCTAGGCTCCCTTTGAAATTTAACCGGATTAGCTTGTAAACGAAACCTTCCAATCCATAACGTGCAAAGATTACCAATAAGTCTCTCCAAATTATCCACCTTAAAAAACGAACAAATGCGAATTTCTTACCAGCCTTGGACTTCTTAAATGGAATGTAGACGTCGATCACCTTACCATATGCCAAACAACCAGTGTTTTGAAACCCGGTTCGACCCGGTCGGGTCAACCGGTTGAACATGTTCCGGTCAAAAAAACAAGTCAAATTAAACCGGGTTTCATATTTTCGAAACCCGGTTTGACCCGCCGGGTTTGACCGGGTTTGGAGTGACCCGGTTCAACCCAGGTCATGAGACCCGGCCGGGTTTCGGTTTTTTCGTATTTTTTTATAAATAAAACATGTTAATTGTATATATTTGCGACGTAATTTTAATTTTACATGTTATATTTGTTAATAAATACTACCTCCGTCCCACATTAAGTGTCTAGTTTGACTTTTTCAAGTCTTTTTTCTTCATCTTTGACCTTAGTTATTTATTTTTATGTTATATGATACTTGATGCAAAATATATGAATTGATAGAGTTTTGAATGTATTTTTCATTGGTATAATTTTCATTAAATATTATATAACACAAACACAAATATTTACAGTCAAAGTTGAT
>BQNB010026664.1:0-12064 GCA_026074375.1 Tanacetum coccineum | reverse complement strand
GTCTTTAACCACATCAGAATCTATAGGAACAAAGTCATTGATCCACTTCTGCTCCCTTTCATATAGCTTCTGAATTTCTTCAAAGCTCTTGCTCTTCATCTGATTGTGAGTGTACTTGCCCATGTGTTTCAGATAAGTCACCATCTTGTTTCTAAGTTGAGCTTTGGTTGGTGGCTTGTTTCTAATTTGTTCAGCTCTCTGTGTAGCAAAGAACCTTTTCCTTTTAGCAATCATTTCCATCAACATTCTAGACTTTTCTTTAATGGTGAATTATTCTTTTTCTTCTTGTTGAAGTCTTTCTGCTAGTAAGTCATATGCATCCATCCTTGCCTAAATATCTTCCATTTGTTCAATCAATGCAGCATCCTTAGCCTTTTATTCTGCAGCTCTTTCCCTAGCAATCCTTTGCTCTCTCTCAAACTGTACTTGTTCTTATTCAAACAATCTTTGAGCAATCTCTGCATTCCTTTGAATCTGAGCCTTTATAGGGTTCTTTAGAGGCTTTTCAGGCTCTTGCATAATGCCTTTGCCTTTATAGAATTCTTGTTGGTCTAGCAAATTCTTCTTGTGCAGCTCTGAAAGCAACTCATTTTCCTTTTTCCTTATCCTTCTAACTTCTCATCTTTACAATTGTTTGAGCAATAGTAAGACCCTCATCTTCAAATGCAGTTGTAGTAGTTGTTGGAGGTGTTCTTGGTTCAACAGTACTAATAGATACACCACCAGTAGTAACTGATGCACTAGCAGCACTAACTCCAGTAGTACCAGTATTAACTGTGTCTCCTTCAACATTCTCCATTGCTTCATTTACCATATCATCAATATCATCAAAGTCATCATCAAAATCACCTTCTTCAAACATTGTCCTTGTCTTCAAATTCCTCCCCTGTTTGGATACATTCTCTTTTTCTAAACTCTTTCTCTTGGAGGTACCAATCTTGAAAAGTTTTATCCCTAGAGTTCTTGCCCTTTGCTTCTTTTCCAATCTTTTGACTTTCTTTTTCAATTTGTTGATCACCAAATCTTGAGCAGTCTTTGATGTTTCCAAGGCAAGAACCCTGTTTGACAAGTTTGTACAAATAGCCATCAATTCATTTATGTTAGGTCTACCCTCATCACTTCCAGGTGTGTGACCTCCTAAGAGAGGTGAATCATGGGGTGTTGGTGGTACATTATCCATCAATTCATGTTGTTCAAGTCTTTCCTCATCACTTCCAGATGTGTTACCTCCTAGGAGAGGTGAATCATAGGAAGATATAGGTACCCCCCATGGCTTCTTGGCACCTAGGACTACCACCTATACCAATTTCCTAAGAAAGAGGCACATTAGGTATTGCCGTAGATTGGGTCTTAAGGATGTTACCACTGTCCTGCTCTGCATCTAAGCTAGCAGCAGTAGTGGCAGCCCTTTCCACTCTGTCACCCAACTCCTTATGGACAGCCTCATCACCAACCTTTTCAGGGGGACCACCAGACTGAGGTATCTCAGTGTCCTGACCTCTTTTGGCTTGCCTAGGTGTTTGGGTCTTTTGTGGGTGAGATGTTGCAACAGCAGGAACTTGTTCTTCCTGAGAGGGAGGAGCAGTTGAAGGTGGTGGTTGGGGTTCAGAGGGTTGTCCTGAACCTTCACCCTCAACTACTTGTGGTACCAACATAGATGCAAACAAGGGAGTAACTGTCCCTGAAAAACTTTTGCCTTTCCTTCTCATATTAGCAAAAACTTTTTGAGTATGTTTAGGTGTTTCATAAGTATCATTAAAAGGTTCTGCAAGATTTTTAACTTGGTTATTCAAAAACAGTTGTAAAAACCTTGGATACATCAAAAACTTTTTAGAATTTGGATCCAAGTTTCTTAACATACCATCAAAAATTAATTTAGAAAAATTAAACTTTTGATTATTTGCCAAACATATAACTGCTGAAGCAATATTAGTTGAAAACTCATTCCAAGCAGTAGATTTTGAACTTAGACAATGTAAGATGGTATGTATAAGATACTTCCATTGAGGGGAAAAGAAAGCTTTTTGAAAAGTAAGTTTATCAGAAACAATTTCATATCCCATCAATGCAAGGTTTTCCAAAATTTCAGAATTTGTTAGACTAGTAACACCATCCTCATCATTAAAGTGAAGATTACTCCTCACTGATGATTCTGATATTACTATAGTCTTGCCATCAACCTTGGCATGTATTTGCGTTTCATTATTGACTATTTTAGACTTAGCAGTAGCCCAAAACTGCTCAATATAAGAAGCATAGATAGTAGGACTTATGGTTAAAGAATACCTGATAGTGCTAGCATTCAAGAAGTCCATTATCTGATGAAAATCAGCATTCCCGTCTGTTCTTTCCAAACAAGCAACCATATTGTGTTGATCAACAAACTTCAAATCCGCCATAGATGATTAATTGATGATTAATTTATGGAGTCGGTGATAAATTGAAGTCGGTTTGTGATCCAAACAGCACCAAACAGCACCAAAGGACACAATGCCTTCGAATGTCAAAATATATGACGGATCAATGGACTCAGATGATCACATTAGTCGTTTTATCTGGGTGGGTAACCAGGAAGAGTGGCTCATGCCAGTATGGTGTCGTATGTTTCAGCAGACTTTAGACGAGGCTGCTAGTGATTCACTTAACAATAATTTTGCATTTCAGTGACCATGCCATTTATTTCAAACGTGACTTACTATAGTTGCATATTGCTAAATTTAGGATAGTGATTCACGTTTTATCGATTTTACTCTTATGTATCCACTACACTAGGGGTGACAATTTTTGACACGACACGATAAACAACACAAACCTGACACGGAGTTAAACAGGTTTGGGTTGAGGATAAACAGGTTTGGGTCAAAAACAAGTCAACCCGTATAACCCGTTTAATAAATGGGTCATGTTTAGGTTGAGTAAGTATTAAAAATGTCAACACGTGAACCCGTTTAAGTATATATAAGCCTCTAAAAATAAAATATATAACTTGAATTTTATGTTGGATTTGGATTAAATATATTTTGTTATGTACTTAATAGGAATAAATTACGATTATAACTAATATATCATTTAAATTGTAGCATAATTATTTGTATGCTATGTTTATCATTTTTTACATCCTTATATCATTTTTTGCATTTAAATTAGTTAAATCGACAAACCACCAACTTTATTCACTACTTGACGTATTTACTTAAACAGGTTAAATGGGTCACAAACGGGTTACACGTGTTATGCAGGTCTGAGTTATGGTTGAGTTTCTTGACATGATTAATAAATGGATCGTGTTTGGGTAGAGGTTATAATAACCCGACAACCCGCGAACCCGAACAGGTCAAAACAAACACAACTCGATTGCCGCCCCTACACTACACACATATTTCTCACATATTTAACATTTTATTTAATAGCCTACTATAACCGCAACTTCACATATTCGTGTAGGATAATGAACATGATATATCATTTATGTTTGAGACCATGAGGTCACACACAATAACGTGAGACTTCAATTTTATATATTTATTGTAAATGCATAAATGATCTAATTAGGCAAAAACATGATTGAGCTTAATCAGTTAGATTGATTAATGAGTCTTGGGCTTAAACCAAGAACCAGATGGGAGGCTCATTTGGTTCATCGTATTCGGCCGATATATATCAAAAGACCTAGAAAAGAACACGCAGACAGGCTTATGTGCATCACTTCGATTGATTGCTACCTAAAGTATCGTGTACAGAGGTCTTTTGTGTCATTTTTAAACCTTTTATACGAGCGTTATGTAGTCTTGGTCAATCTATTCCTAATAAGTAAGGTTATAAATAGCGTGAGGCGTGGCATAGCGGCATAACCAAGCCCCAAGTTTTAACGTGAGACGTGATGACATTCATTTTTAAGGCGTGACTTAAGGCGGTAAAAAATATTTATATATTTATATCATATTTTATAGAGTAAACTGCAAAAATCATCTCTGTGGTTTGTAGTTTGTGGCACTAATCATCCCTAGCTGACACTATTGGCACTAATCATCCCTGTGTGGTCAAATGTCCGGCAAAAGTCATCCTTATTGGGGGTGATTTTTGCATAAAGTTTAACAAAAAGTTTTGCAAAAATCATCATTCTAGAGATGATTTTTGCCGAACGTTTCATCACTCAGGGGTGATTAATGCCAATTGTATCAGCTAAGGATGATTTTTTTTTTTTTTTGAACGACGACTTTTATTAAAAAAAACTAGCAAGGAGCTAGAAATTACAAAGAAATAAGAGACGGGTTTTTATACCAATCGTCCCAGCTAAACAAAGTATTGCATCTATACCGACACCAGTAATAAGAACTACAAATAATCTCATCAAAAAACGTCTCCTTAGATTTGGGCTTGGCCTCGAACATCTTCTTATTACGAAAATTCCATAGAAGCCACCACATCACAAAATAAATACCTTGGAACATGCTTTTATTCTTCTTCGGCAGTTTTACATTATCGATCCAAGACCTCCATTCTCCGTAAGAGTTAATATCCATAAAAGGCACGTCCCACCACCGATTTATTAATTTAGAAATCTTCTTTGCCGTGTTACAAGCGAAGAACAAATGATCATTGGTTTCAATCCCGACATCACAATTCACACAAGATAGAGACTCAATATCTATACCACGTCTGGAAATGTTAAATCTAGTAGGTAAGGAGTTCGTCATTACCTTCCAAGCGAAGGTGTTCACTTTGTTGGGAACATATCGAATCCACCTAGTCTTTAGATCACCTTTCGGAAGTAATCGCGAATCTATCATGTTTCTTGACGAAGCCACGGTATAACCACCAGAATTGTTCAATGTCCAAGACCATGAATCAGGAGACTGAGTAAGCACCACAGGGTTAATCACTTTCGCTAACTCTTCAACTTGAGTGAGTTCCAGCCCTCCTCTCGGATGTCTACGAAACGAATGGTAAAGACTAGGATGCGCAAGTTTTTGACCTACTGTAATTTGTTTGCTGTTTTCGAGAGCATACGCTCTAGGGAATCTATTCTTAAGCTTGCCCCCATCACACCACACGTCATCCCAGAATAAAGTCGAAAGGCCATTCCCAAGTTTCTTCTTCATGAACAAAAGCAGGTTAATACCCTTTTCCTCAAGCCTCCTAACCTCTTTAATAATATTTATCCAACATGAATTAGCTCCTTTACCCGAAATCTCATCAATCTTTCCATTGGCTCCGTGTATAGCCTTGATAACACGAGACCAAAGCGTAGGCTCATGGGCTAAAAATCTCCAAACCCATTTAAATATCAATCCTCTATTAAGAGCATAAAGACTAAAAATACCTAGACCACCGTTATCTTTAGGAGCAAGAGCCTTCTTCCATTGAACCCACGAAGCTTTTTTACCCGAACTCTCATGACCATTGAAGAATTTACTTCGAAGAGATTCCAGAATTTGAATGACACCTGCAGGAACTTTAAACATTGACATGTGAAAAATAGGCATCGAGCCAAGTACCGATTTGATTAACATGAGCCGCCCTCCAATCGATAACATTTTCATCTTCCATCTTGATAGACGTCTTCTAATTCTATCAATAATGTCCTTCCAAGATTGAATTTTATTCATGTCCCCTCCAACATAAGAACCAAGATATAAAAAAGGAGCTTTAAGAACAAGACATCCGAATTTGGTCGCCGCTCGAGAGACTTTACCATTATCAACTTCAATGCCCATGATTTTGCTTTTGCACATATTGATTTTTAAACCTGAAACCTTATGAAAACAATCAAGAACATGGATAAGAGAAGTTATATTACTTTCGCTCCATTCACCTATAAAAACCGCATCATCCGCATAGAACATGTGCGAAAGATTAACCAAACCACCAACATCGATACCATGGAACATACCCGCATCAACCACTCTTTGAAATGAAATATGGAGACTTTCCATGATTAATAAGAATAAAAAAGGAGATAACGGATCACCTTGTTTAAGACCTCTACCAAATTGAAACTCGTCGGTTGGACTACCATTGATAATGATAGACCCTTTCGAAGAATGAAGACAACATTGAATCCATTTTCTCCATTTATCCCCAAACCCAAACTTGCCTAAAACATCATCAAGAAAATCCCACCTTACCGAGTCATATGCTTTTTCAAAGTCCACTTTGAAAAGAAGAGTTTGTTTTTTCTTCTTCTTACACCAAGACATGACTTCATTTAAAATAAAAGGCCCATCAAGAATTTGCCTATCTTTAATGAAAGCCGATTGAACCTCATTAATAATTCCCCCCAAGACATCAACAAGACGATTAGTTAAAATCTTAGCAATGATTTTATATATGCTACCAATGAGGCTAATCGGTCTAAAATCCTTAACAAGATTAGCATCCGGAATTTTCGGAATTAAGGCAATGAAAGATGAATTACACCCTTTGGGTAAATCAGAAAATTTAAAAAAATACCTCACCGCTTCACAAACATCCCTATCCACAAGATGCCAAAAGTGTCTGAAAAAACCAAACGTGAATCCATCCGGACCCGGGGCTTTGTCGGTACCACATTCCCAAACCGATTTCTTAATTTCATCATTAGAAACCTCCCTCTCCATATGATCACTTTGCTCATGAGAAATCTGATTAGGAAAGTCAAGACTAATAGAAGCAGTAGGTTTGTCCGGCTTACCAAAACGATTGGCAAAATGGTCGAAGAACTCTTTCTTGACATCATTCGGGTTTTCAATCCAATTACCATCAACCATAACCCCCCTAATATTTTGAATATTACGCCTTTTGTTTATGATACCATGAAAAAAACCGGAATTCTCATCTCCTTCTACCGCCCATTTAATTTTAGCCTTTTGAGCCCTTTCCTTCGATTCTAAATTATCTATCTTTTGGATTTGATGAAGAATAGCTAAGCGGGAATTGACCAGCTCTTCATTCCCAAGCCCTCTATCAATATCCAGATCAATTTCCTCCAACTGTTTTTTAAGTCTAAGCTGATCGTTTTTCCGGGTCCCCGAATTACTCTTATTCCAAATACGAATCTGATTCTTAAGATTTCTAAGTTTATTCATCAAACTTAGAAGAGCATTATTTCCCACCATAGGACTGTTTTTCCAAGTGTTCTCCACAAATGTGTTAAAACCATCCATCTCAAGCCAATGATGGAAAAAACGAAATGGAGTAGGGCCATAATCGTAACCATTTTCTTTAAGAAGAATAGGCCGATGATCCGACAAGAACCTCTCCAATGTAACAGCTTTAATGTTCGGGCTTCCACTAATAACACTCTCCGAAACCAAGAATCTATCTAACTTGCTCATCTTTGTTGCGGATCTATGACACCAAGTAAAGCGACATCCACCTAAGTTAACTTCAACCAATCCCGAATCCAAAATAAAAGAATTAAATCTATGAGCACCATGTGGATTAAAATGAGTTCCGAATCTATCAGATTTGACACGAACCTCATTAAAATCACCCATGATAATAACATCCCCGTTCCACTTATCTACCTCGAAACGAAGAAAATCCCAAAGAGCTTGTTTTTCTTTACCCTCTTGAGGAGCATACACACCAATAATCATCATATTCTTTCCCGTTAACCTCCACTTACCTCTAGTAATCACAAAATAATCAGACACCGTCACACTGTTTTTGCAAAAAGAATTAGTATCCCATACGCAAAGGATACCTCCCGAATTTCCAACCGCCTCACTATACACATAATCAAAAACCGAATTCCCCCAACACTGTTTCACACAGAAGTCCTCAATCTTTTCCATTTTTGTTTCTTGTATAACTAAAAAATTCACTTTATTTTTGATACTAAGATCTTTAACCCAATCTTTCTTGGCCTTTTGGGCAAGGCCTTGTATATTTAAAGATAGAAAATTCATCTATAACCTTCTTTCCCTCCTTGTGTTCCAATGAGTTCTTCCAAATTTGCTATGACTCCTTCCATTTTGAATCCCATAACCTGTCCAACTTTTATCACATCTTCAAGTAAACCCACCATGGATCCACCTGTTCTAGGAATTTCAGAAACCTTGAAGTGACCCGCTGATATAGACCCATTAGCACTACCTTTCAATTTATCAACATCACCAGCCTCACTGAATTCATCATTCTGGTCTACCTTCTTCTCTGATGTGTCATTTTCACAATTATGTGTCAAAGGTGTGAAACCTGGTGGATGCTTCAAACTATCTTCAGAATTGGTATCCTTATCATCCAATTTATTCTGACGCTTAAGTAGAGAATATAAATTAAATGGGTCTTCCGAAACTTCCTTTTCCTTTTTCGAAAATATACCATCCACATGATTATTTTCCAGCTCTCCATCTTCAAATAAAGACTCAGGTACTATCTCACCATCACTATGTTCATCCTTGATTCCGTTCTTTTTAACTTCACCTTCCTCATCCATGGAGTTATCATCTTCACTTTCGTATTCATCTGTGAATTCCGGGACCCAACCTTGAGTTTCATTAGCTCTAATCCAATACATCTTACCTCGGTGAGTGATTTTAAAATCTTCTCTGATACTATTTCCTGCCTTCAAATAAACACAAAGTCTTTTAGAATGAAAACAAGTCTCATCCTGATCATCCACATCGAGCAATTTTCCCCACTTTTCAGCAATTCTAGTAAATGTATTATTTGTCCATAACTTGAAAGGAACACCTTCCACTTCGACCCACGCAATCCTACCATCAACCTCGAATTCGTTTGTAGCCTTTATAACCTGAGAAAACCATGACATGACACTAACACATTTTTTGAATTTTTCCATTGATTCCAGTGATTTGAATTCCAACATAACCCATTGTTCTCCCATATATTTGATAACAATATCGGAAAAGCCTTCATTCCCCAAAGCCATTTTCAGATTGGCTAGAGAAGCAAAAACTTTTACCCTTCCAAAAAGAGCATTATCAACATTCATAGACATAACACATTCATCTCCCAAAACTATCGATGGTTCTGAAATCTTACCAACCAACTTCGTCTTTGTATCCCCATTTAACACACCCCTGTAAGATTTTTCATTACCTAAACTCCCACTCAGGTTTGGTTTAACAGAAGGAGTAGGAGTAACATTTGGCTTCTTATTACCCTCTCCTATGTTCTTACCATTGGGTCTTTGGAATCGAGCGATATTCGCATGGAGTCTAACACGACCAATCCAAACAGTACAGAGATTATTAACAAGTCTTTCTTCACTGAATACATTTATGAATTTGACAAATCCAAACCTTTTTCCGTACTTTGATTTCTTGACAGGAATGTAAGAATCCACCACATGACCGTATTGCTTGCACGCTAGAAATAACTCCTTGGCCGATACATTATCCGGAAAATTCGTAACATAGACAGATGTTGAAATCCTATCAACATCGTCCTCTTTGGTTGTGTATCTTCCCATTGAACACACCAAAACTAAATTGCCTAAACAAAAAACACTTTTGGATCGAAGAGAGCTCTAAAAAACAATTACTTCTAAAAACCGAACGATAAAATGTCCTACCTTTGATGTCCCACTTTTGTTGTCTCGCCTCTGGTGTCCCACCACAAGGATGTACCACCTATGACGTCCCAGCTAAGGATGATTAGTGTCACAAACTACACGTCACAGTGATGATTTTTGCAATTTACTCTATTTTATAATTATATAAGTAGTAAATATTATTAAATTGAAGCCCCAATCCAATATATTAGTAAATCCAAGTCCAATTTCTCAAATATTAGAAAATCACCTAAACAGTTTAAAAAAATCGTTACGCCTTATGATTTTGCCCACCTTAACTCACGCCACGCCTGAAGTCGACGCCTTAATCTATTTTGTAACGTAGACGTCGCGCCTCGCGTCTTAGCTGTGCCTTAGCGCTGTCATGACGCGCCTTTTAGAATCCTTACAAATAAGTGAACAACCCTTAAGTCATCTTCAAAACCGTTATTGAAATGGTGATACTTTTGGTATTTCCCGTACCCTACATATTTTATGGTTTTTGTTCTACTTTTTTGTGACAGTTTTAACCATTTTATTAACATGGAAGTTTTTTTTTCCGTCAGCTCTAAAAAAAATTCTTATAAAACTTTATGTTTCGTTTTTTCATTTCAAACAAAATTTTAAGAAAATAAAATCCATAACCAAAACTTGTTGAAAATATATTGACAGATAAAAAAAATGAAATTAACCGGACACTTTTTTTATGAGACAACCAATAACCAATCCCACAAAAGTATATTGCCATAGCTAAAAGTTCAATATAGACCCAACATTTGTCATAGACCCAATGAACCAATCATAGCCACTCATTTTT
This sequence comes from Tanacetum coccineum, assembly GCA_026074375.1. Lineage (NCBI taxonomy): Eukaryota > Viridiplantae > Streptophyta > Magnoliopsida > Asterales > Asteraceae > Tanacetum > Tanacetum coccineum. The sequence continues at coordinate 1,745 of BQNB010026664.1, read as the reverse complement.
TCATCAAAAATAAAAAAACCCACTTTCCACCTCTTTTTAAAAAATTAAATATCTCACACACCGTTAATCGTTACGCAAAACAAAACATACCATCGCGACGAGAATTAAATTATCTTTCTATAGAGGGGCGACACTATATACTTTCGACGAACTTTTTTTTATGATTTTATGAAGTCATATATGATTTTATGAAATCATATATGATTTTATGAAATCATATATGATCCGTTATACGAATCATATATGATTCGTTATACGAATCATATATGATTTTCGCAATTCGTGACTGAAAAAAAAATCGAAAAAAAGTTCCTCGAAAGTATATCGTGTCACCCGTCTACTGAAAGATAAAAAAATACTCGTCGCGATGGTGTATTTTTTGTCGTGTGACGATTTACCGTTTGTAAGATATTTTATTTTTAAAAAAGAGATGAAAAATGAGTTTTTTTATTTTTGATGAAAAAATGAGTGGTCAGAATTGGTTCATTGGGTCTATAACAAATGTTGGGTCTACATTGATCTTAACTCTGTTGCCATATATTTGTCAAAACATTTGCAAATCATCAAATGTAATGAACAAAAAAACAAATGGTGGCTAAAAAGGAAAATATAAAGGAAAACTTTATTTCTAAATTTTTATAAACAATAAAAATAGTATAGTAGGTATAAAAAACTTAATTTCTAGAACAATTGTAAAAAATAAAAACAAAAAAGCATCTTAGAGTTACTTTCCCATAGTTATCTTCATTTTAAGAAATCAAAGTGCAAGGATAACAAAGTTTGTTTATATCTTCATAGATGCTTTATAAAAAAACAAAACATATAAAAAAATTATAAGAAATTAAAATAAAAATAAAAAAAATATTATACGGATCTCAGGAAGAATATTTTTTCAACATAATCTTTTTTTAAAAGGATTTAACAGATAGATAACGCAGTTTCTTCTAATACATCATTGATCCATTTTTTTTTATAACAAATTGTACAAAAATTAAAATATAAATGATAAGAAAATATTTTACTGTTATAATTTCTGCACTTTATGTTATAATTTTCTATGTGTTTTATGTTATAATTTAACATTCACACGACCCCGGGAGGCTGGCTGTGATGTCGTAATTACAACTTTTGCTCGTGGTGATGCTAACAAGAATTGCAATTACGACATCACAACCAGTCCCCGCGGTCGTGTTAATGTTAGGATTAGAAATTAAAACATAAAAAACATACAAACTAGAACATAAAAAACAATCGGTGAATGGATTTAATGGTTGCATAGAGTTGTTCTTATTATATATAGCGGCAGTAAAGTGAAGATGATGTTTCTAATAACCTAATGCTTAAGATTTAATGGGCCTTTATGGGCTTTTGTTAGTGGGCCGAGCAAATTCTAGGCTTATGAAGTTGACTGGTTATAGGTTAGTGTAATGAGACAAGCGTGATCACCAAATTAAATCACTCATACAACGCACTTTTGTGCCCACGCAACTCTCCGACAACTCGGTCTTATTTTCATTTTGTGCCTCGAAGACGCGTCTACAGGGGTTGCCATAACAATAAGAACGCGTCTTGGGTGGTGCCACACGAGCAAAGGGACGCGTCCTTTGCATGCCATTATTGTCGGTCTTATGGTTCTACCGAGGCTTAGTGGTCAAGTGGAGTCAAACAAGTACTCCTAAACTCGAGTTGATTGCTAAAACTAGGGTTGATTTCATTTTTATTATAGCCGTTGTAACAAAGCATAG
>BQNB010026663.1:22038-54572 GCA_026074375.1 Tanacetum coccineum | reverse complement strand
AATTTTAAACACCTCCTTATACACGAAATATTCAAGAACCAACCAAAAATCTTACTTCTTCAAAACTTATTGCATGTAGGATTTTAATAGTGGGTTTTGTAGCTCTTGAAATAAGGATTAATAATATGTAATTTGATCTTAATGCATGTCGAAAAATAAGCCGAAAAAGTGGTGTTTGTGGTGGTGGCCGGTTCGAAGAGAGCAAGAGAGGGAGGAGAGTGTGAAAATTTTTGTAAAAATTATAAGTGTGTGTAATAGGTTCTATTTATAGAATTAAAGTTTGACATCTTGGCAATTTAGGTCCCTCTATTCTTAAGCTCTTTTAAAACTAGTACAAAACATTTATTTTGTTAATAAAATCGGCCAAAAACTCGGGTCACACCACATTAGTAAATATTTTAAATCCGTCCCATTAATTTTACTTTAAAACATTTAATAAAATGTTAAACCACGTAAAACACGACTTTTCTCGATTTATAACAATTTTCCCCTAAAGGAGGTCACTTCAATTTACAAAATTCTTAAGCCTAGTATTCTATGAATGTATTCGTCTTTACTCGCGGTCTTGAATCTTTATCTTTCAACTTGTGATATGCGTAGTGATCTTTAGACTTTAGGCTTGAGCTTGTTCCTTTAGGCTTGTTTTGTATGTGATCTTTGAGCTTCTTGAGATCATCATCCAAACATAATCTCTTATCATCATCTTTTGATATTTTGCCCTCTTGTGTGCTTGTTACCTTCGGACCGACATGCTCATACTTTTCTTGATCTTGAAAGCTTGTATAGTCATCTTTCTTGAAGTTCTTTAACTTTAACACTTCGTCACTTCAAGAAGGACGTGCAGTATCAGAATAGCAGAAGTCTTGAAATATATACTTGAGCTTTCATAATGTCTTCACATATGTCGGTCGAGTGAGCATGTGGCTATGAATCTTGACTTATCTTGAACCAGCTATTGCCACCATCGAGATTACCTGCATGAATGGGTCAATGATAAACAACATGTATGGACGAAAGTGTCTTTGTCACTTCGTCGAATACGGTTGCAATAACCACAGTTCTCCGTTAATCAGTATAAATACTGCCTGTGATCAGGTAGAATTCCGAGGAATCTCCTTGACAAGGTTTCGCAGCTGCACTAGTCGTTCTCATTATCAGAGCGTCTCAAAGCAGACAACACGGTATGAGTGAACCAGAGAGACAAAGTCTCACCGATTGAATAAAAATTGATTTGAAAATCAATCGATGTGTCACTTGCTAAAGTGGTTTTGTAACACATCGAGAGTTTTAAGCATTTTAAAATTCATCAACTGTCAATTCATAGTCTGGACCGAATCGACATCCAGTGTCACAAGTTTGATCCATATAGGATCTCACACGTCACCTATTGCAAAGCTTGTTTGATGTTGGCTCTGGAAGGATTTCCATCGTCATTGTGAATTCTTAGGTATCACTCTCATGTTCTGGCAAAATCACAAAGATAATGTGTAGGAATCTTAAGATATTACTTGTTTTCACAGTGTATGAAAAACAAATATATTGGAATAGTATCCTAGAGAGATTTATGGATGATCTCTTTTATGGCTCTAGACTCACTTTGGTTTTAGAAATCAGAGGCTGGAGCAGACTGCCACCTTTTCAATACCAACTGACTCGGAGTGATAAAGTCGATAAAATGTGTGTTATCTCCGTGAGAAATGAAACAAGAGTCTGTTGAGAAACCTTGAGTGGCTAGGGAGGGTTTTGCAATACATCACTGGGTCCATGATGACTATCTTTAATACCAAAAAACAGCTCATTATTTCTGATAGCATATGTATTGACCAAGTTTCTGCCTAAGTGTATGGAGGGCTTCTTTCTTTTCACCATTTATTCTTACATTTATTTTTAATTCTTCAACCCCTTCAATGCTTACCAAAACTTCATCACTAACACCTTGTTGGGTTTGTTCCAGTGTTAGCTTGGTCTCAGTCGGCATTTTTCTCGTTTCTCACTTTACTCCTTTTATCATACCTAAGGACTTCTATTCTAACTAATGGAATATCCCTGGGTAGATCCCTCCGGTTCTAGTTGGATCGTGGGACAAATACCTAACCTTAATCACCTTATAACTCTATAAAATTAAGTAGATGGTCTGTCTATTGGTATTGCCACAGTTGCCATTAAAACCTTTTGAAAATCCCACCATGGTACTTGTGATATAATATCAAAACTTTTGAACCTCGATAGTTTTTAACTTTCAAGAATGCTCCCCCTGTATATGTACATCGATATTCGAAAATGTTTAGCACATACAAAGTAAAAAGCTGCACTGGAGTCATTAAGATCATATTTACAAGTCTTATATTTTAATCACGTTTTCTTCCCTTATCAAAAATGTCAAATCTCTTGATATTTTTTATATCAATTGATTTAAAATTAAGCATATGGGGAGAAAAATATTCCGATTATAAATTTAATCTTATTAAGAACATTTTAATGCTCCCCCTCAATTTATAAGGGTATTATATGGTGTTGAGTACGATAATTTGAAATATTTTGAATTTCTTGAAAAATTCTTGAATATCCGTACTCAAACACTATATATGCCTATTATTAGTCTTACACTACTTTTTTACATATTCACAAGTTTGTATAATTACGAGAATATGACCTGAATGAGTAGAACAAACTATGACAAAGTCATATTGTTCGTTGTAATAGCCTGAGGTCATTCTCGTATTTTCTTCCACCAACGAACTTTTCTAAGCTCCTCATCAACCTTATTTCCAGCAACTGACGATCAATGTCTTTTACCATGATGTGTGCCCTTTTCTTGTCTAAGTTACTCCATCTCCTTCTTGGCATGACTTTTGTATACCCCATCTCGAGATTGTTGGCCATGTCTTTGAGCTGATCTATGACTGATATAAGTATACCGTCGCTGAACTTGTAGAGCTCATGACTACACATCAGTCTGTTTCTTCCCAACTTGTCCAAATAGATAAATCCTTAGGGTTTTGAGTAGGCGGTATATGGTTGTAGGTCAGAGATTCCAGTCTTGTGTGTCTGCGGCCTAGAGATGTTGAGCTTCTTCCGGTAAATTTCGACACCAAGTTGAAGATCTTCCACTCTCTTTTGGATTACGATAAGTCTTGTGAACAACGTAATGTTGTAGCAAAATGCACAATAACTTCACCATTGAGATTGTTGAGTCTGTTCTGAACAACGAGTAGCAACATGTCTTCGATGTCATTAAGATGAAGTCATGAAAAGTCGCCTTCCATAAACTTGTACAACTTTTGATCAGATCTTCGAACTTCAATCTCTTCAAGATGACCATACCCATACCACTTGTTAATTTAACATTTGTCACTGCCAGAATTCGTTTTCTAGAGTACACATCATGTTTGGACACCCTGTTGGTTGCATATCCGTAGAATCTCTGTCTTTTGGGTCCCCAGTGTGAAGTACCTAATGCAACATGCTTGTCATAAGCTACTTTTATAGGACTCCATAATGTGTGGGTACCATATCTTCAATTCCCAGTAATTCATACTTAGCAGCCTTTTGTCTTGGTAATTGAAGTTGTATATTTCCCGTCGGTGCTTCCTTCTTGCAAGTATGTCAAATCATTATTGATGAAGTAATCAGCTGGGACAATTTGACAACCTCGAGATTCAATAAAAGGTAGAGGCTTGCTTAAGTCGAATGGATATTTATCTCCTTTAGGGTTGTTCCAGTCTAATTGATCATTTAGAGCTTTATAACATTCTTCCATATTATATTCGAGCTCCACATAACTCTTGCAGGTGCCTTTGAGAAGATTGTAAACCGGTCCTACTAAATCAGCTTTTGTTAGATCACTAATCTGCAGGCGGTTCATGGCAAATGCAGTGAAATAGATGGGTGTGCTCATTAATTCATTGAATGATTTAGAAGGTTTCTCTGATTTGGCAAGATCACTAAGCCAATTCTGAGTAGGTCCATCATCAACTGATTTGCATATGTTCCATTCAGAATCAGGAGTAGGAGGTCTTGCAGGCTTCTTGAACCAATCCCGCTTAGGAGCAGCCTCAACATTGGGTTGTTCAGAAGTAGTACCCATGTCATCTCCTTGATTCTGTGGATTTCAGTAGCTTCAGCCTCATAAACTGTTTCCTCTGCATGAACAAACTTACTAATAGATTTTGGCTTTGGCTGAGATTTGGTAGTGCCTTTGGAGGTATCAGTTAACTTTGCCTTCTTTGATGGTTCAGCATCTTTACTTGTGTTAGGAATATGAAAGTATCGGTCACTTCCATAAATATCGTTAGATAGCTCGTTAAGTAATATTTGGAAACTAGATAGGCTAGATAAGCAAAAGCCCATGGAAAGCCCATGGACCTAAGCCTATGGCCGGCCACTTATGTGGTATATAAACCCTTTCCATGCCATGGAAAGGGTTTCGGTTGTTTATTTGTTTCACATAGTAATCTAACATTCTTTTCTTTCTTTCTCTCGCTAAGTGTTCATCCAACCACCTTTCTTTCTCTCTCTAAAACCTATATCGAATCCATATCTTGTGTGTGTTAAGATATCATACAATTTGTATCAAGAGCCATGAGGTGTTTGTGAAGGTTTTGTGTGCGTTTTTCACCCTTGTTTACTCGTGTATGTGGTTTGAACTTCTCAAGAGGTTTTCACCTTTTGAGGATTTAAAAACCATCAAGCTCTCATTTTTCTTCTTTATTTATCTTAGTATAGGCTAGTTGTACAATAAAATCTTTGAAAAACCATCAAAAATTCTATTTTTTAGTCTTTTTGGTTCGAACAAGGGTTTTGTACCAACAATCTTGATTTCAATTTTCTCGTGTCAAAAACGTTAAAGTTTGTGTTTTTAAGGTTCTCATAGTCTTAGATAGGTAAGAAGTACAAGAAAATTTAGGTAAAAACGTTAAAAAGTGTGTCTTTTTAAGTTTTTTGTGTTTTGAGTTTCGAAGGTGTTTAGGCGATTTATACGTAACGCGTTGGGCGAATTATACGCTTATCTCTTAGGCAATTTACACGTAACTCGTTGGGCGAATTATACGTTTATCTCTTAGACGATTTATACGTAACTCGTTGGGCGAATTATACGCGTGTATCCTTCAGTCGATTTATACGTAATCTTCAGGCGATTTATACGTTGTTTCTCTTGGGCGATTTATACTTCATTTTTCTGGGCGAATTATACACTTTTCCATTAGGAGAATAATACACTTTGCTTAGGAGATTTATACGCTTTGCTTGGGAGAATTATACGCTTTTCTTGGGAGATTTATACGCTTTACTTGGGAGAATTATACACTTCCATTAGGAGATATATACGGTTGTTCTTTGATTTGTAAAATCCCGTGAAAAATTATTTTCCCGGTTTTATCAAGAATTGTAAAATCTCGTGTATTCCAAAGACTCAAACACATTAATCAAATCTCATTTAACACAACAATATCCAATCACTCTATGATCATTTTTCATCTTATCACATATCAAATCAAAATGGATTCAATGATTCCAAATGGATAAAAGAATACTCTTGTTGAGTACATGATACTATCTGGTGCTGACAATCGTCTACCAATGTTGGACAAACCAATATATGATTCCTGGAAAAGCAAAATGGAACTTTATATGCAGAACAGAGAGCATAGGAGAATGATACTAGACTCAGTTGAACACGGTCCACTCGAATGGCCTTCTATTGAAGTTGATGGGGTTACCAGATTAAAGAAATATGTTGAATTGTCTGCATCTAAGAAACTTCAAGCTGATTGTGATCTTAAAGCTACAAACATCATTCTTCAAGGACTCCCCACAGATGTATATGCTTTTGTGAATCATAATCGTATTGACAAGGATCTATGGAAATAAGTCCAACTACGCATGCAAGGTACTTCATTGACAAAACAAGGAAGAGAGTGCAGGCTGTATGATACGTTTGATAAGTTTTCTTACATCAAGGGGGAATCACTTCATGAGTATTACTTGCGATTCACTCAAATCATCAATGACATGAACATCTATAAGATGTCTCTGCAATAATTCCAAGTCAATACCAAATTATTGAACAGTCTTCCACCCGAATAGAGTAAGTTTGTGATAGATGTCAAACTTATGAGGGATCTGCATACAACCAACTTCCATCAACTCAAAGCTTATCTTAAACAACATGAGATTCATGTTAATGAAGTTAGGATTTTACGTGAACGTAACCAAGATCCTCTTGTACTTGTTGCTAGTCATCAGAATACACCGTCTCATTTCAATACATATCAGACTTCATACAACCATCCTCAATATTCACAACAGTTTTCACCATCTTAGTCTCCTCAATATGGATCAATTCATCCCACACAACATTACTCAACTACTTATCTGACAGCACCGTATCCAAATGCTTACTCATCCACAGTTCATCAAGAGGCTTGTCTAAAATCACAATATGTTCCTCAAATTGAATATATTGTCTCCATAGTTAATCAACAAACACATCTTGTTGAATTTCCTCAGATAGACTCCGATCTAGCAGTTCCCATGTTTAAGCAAGGAGATGATCCTATTGATGCCATTAACAAAATGATGTCATTTCTATCTACTGTCGTCACATTTCATTTTCCAACTACCAACAATCAGCTAAGGAATTCTTCCAACCCAAGACAACAAGCAACTATTCATGATGGAAGGGTGACTGTTCAACCAGTTCAGGGGAGACAAAGTTCATTTGCTGTTGGTACTTCTAGAACAAGGGCTAACATCTCATGAACAGGTAGGAATAATTCAGGTCAACAAAGGGTCGTGAAGTGTTTTAACTGCCAAGGGGAAGGTCACATGAAAAGACAATGCCCAAAGCCAAAGAGGAAAAGGGATGCTACATGGTTTAGGGATAAAGTTCTTTTGGTTAAAGCACAAGGATCTGGTAAAGTTCTTAATGAGGAGGAATTGGAATTTTTGGCAGACCTTGAAATTGCAAAAGGTCCAGTTACATAGACGGTCATTACACACAATGCAGCTTATCAAGCAGATGATTTGGATGTGTATGCTTCTGACTGTGATGACTTCTCTACAGCCAAGGCAGTTCTTATGGCCAATTTGTCTAGCTACGGCTCATATGTTCTCTCCGAGGTACCTAACTCTGAAAACACTCATAATGATATGCTAAATCAAAGTGTGCAAGAGATGCCGTATTTTGAACAAACTCATCTTGTGAATTATCCAGATAATGAAATAACAAATGATAGCAATATCATTCATTATTCTCAATATCTGCTTAAAACACAAAATGCAGCTGTTTAGGATACAAATTCTTCTGCACAACAAGATGCCATGATATTATCTATGTTTGAACAATTGTCAAGTCAAGTAACTAATTGTAACAAGGTCAATAAGGATAATCTAATTGCCAATGAATCCTTATCTAGCTGAGCTTGAAAGATACAAAGAATAGGTAAAATTGCTAGAAGAAAGACAAAATGTGGATTTAAGTACTCAAGAAAAGCTTATAATGGATGATATAATTCAGGAGAAAAATGCACAGTTTGCGGATTTTGAAAAAGAAATTAACTATCTTAAACAAACTCTTTCTGAACAATCAAAGGAAAAGGAATTGTTAACAAAAACATTTAATGTTTTCAAAAACGAATCCAAGGAAAAGGAAGCTAAGAATATTGATAAAGAAATTGCTTTGGAAAAGAAAGTTAAAGAACTGGACAATATTGTTTGTAAAATGGGTCAATCCGCGCAAACTGTGCATATGCTCACGAAACCACAAGTTTTCTATGATAACAACCTGAAACAAGCTCTTGGTTTTCAAAATCCTTTCTATCTTAAGAAAGCTCAGCAGATTAGGCCAATGCTTTATGATGGTAGTGTTATTGCTAAGGAAACCAATGTGATTTCAATTGCTGATTCTGAAGAGACTTTGATGCTTGAGGAAGAGAGTCGATCCAAAATGCTTTTAAAACAAAGTGATCCAATGGTCTTAGAAAAGAAAGTTAACATTAAACCAATTAATTATGCTGAGTTAAATCGATTATCTGAAGATTTTGGTAAACGTTTTGTCCCACAACAAGAACTGTCTGATGAACAAGCTTTCCGGTTACAAACTTCACACCCTAATACTGACCAATCTGCTTCTTCGCCTGTCAAAATTGAGGCTCCTCGGGAACTTCCTAAGGTAAGCCTGGTTAATACAAGCCTTAAAAAGCTTAAATACCATCTTGGCCAATTTAACAATGTGGTGAAAAAGCAGGATCACGCCCAATGATTTAACAGAAGTAGAATGGGGGTTTGAACACACTAAAGCTGTTTTTCTAAAAGAAATAATTCCATTTTTAAAGACTTTAAAAGACATATTTAATGTTTTTGATAAAGATCTTTTAAATGAGGTAACAGAAGTACAAACAGTTTTTAACTCAATATGGATGCGCCGTTCAATCATATAGTGGAACAAACAGAACTTTGCACACAAAAGAAACAATTTTGAATAGAAAACGATCGACTCTTGGATCAAATCATTTCTCAAGATATTGTGAATATTGTTGTCAATTCTTCGTTGGATATAAATACTTCTGTAAATGTGAATTCTTCTATTGCTATGAATGATTTTATGAATTATGTGGAAATGTGCAACAAGTGTCTCAAACTTGAAGCTGAGCTTATCAAACAACACAACATGGTTGAAAAAGATGAGTATAATAAACTTTCAAAAATCTTTTCAAAACTTGAACAACACTGCATTTCTCTTGAACTTGCAATGCAACTCAATAAAGAAATTTTTCAAAAGAATAACACATTTGTGAACCAAACTGAACCTTCATTTGATTAATTGTTTGAATTGAACAATTTGAAAGCTAAGCTTCAAGCAAAAGACACAATAATCGAGAAGTTGAAGGCAAACATTAAACGTTTGAATAAAACTTCCACCACAAACAGTGTGAAAACGGATGTTGGGAATAATTCATTCCTGACTTAGTATCGATAGTATTACTTAGACGGGGCGGGGGGGGGGGGGGGGGGGGGGGGGGGCATTTGGGGGGGGGGGTGGGGGGGGGAAGGGGGGGGGGAAAATGTTGGGTTTTGAATTTTGTATAAGATATTATAGTTAGTAACTGACTAGTACAAGTGTTTAAGTACTAGCTCGTCTTAGTTAGTACCATTAGTATAAAATAGTTAGTACCGTTTAAGAGATATGCATGAGATATAATAGGAGAAGATATGTATTATCTTTTGTGCATTTTGTAAGTCTGTTAGGGTTTATCCTTGGTCTATAAAAGGAACCCTACGGCATTAGAGAGAAAGAACAAGAACAACTCATCTCATACAACCATATCTCATAGTTAGTAATCTGTAATCACTTTAACAGATTAATAGAAATCAAAGTTTAGTTTTTCATTGTTCTTCTTAATACTATTGTGTAGATTCCGCATATACAATAAGTATTCATAGTCAGTGTTTTCTCTATAGTCAATCTGTATTTATACAAGTTGGGCTATCAACCTTAGCAGGCTTGGCAAAGATCAGTTCAGGTTGTGACTCACAAGTGGTATTCAGAGCCAGTATGGAGGAAACTCTGAGTAAGAAGAACAAAAACCAGTTATAAATCTCTATCTTACAAAACTAATGATGTCTGGTTCACAAGATGAAATTCCACCACCACCACCACCACCATCATCACAAACACCAACACAACAAACTCATCACACTGTCTCAACCATCACAAAACTACCGTATTCTTAAGAAGCAATACGATATATGGGCCATGAAAATGGAACATTATTTAGCCCATACAGACTATCCTATCTAGGAAGTTATACAAAATGGAAATGGACCTGTATCAATCACCACAGATACACAAGGTCAAATCAAGGTTCTGCCTCCAAGGACTGCAGAAGAGATCCTAGCCAGAAAAAGAGAAAGAAAAGTCAGGACCACTTTGCTTATGGCTTTACCAGAAGATAATCTTGCTAAATTTCATAAAATGACTGATGCAAAAGATATGTGGGATGCCATCAAATCTAGATTTGGTGGAAATGACAAATCAAAGAAGATGCAGAAGTATATTCTAAAAGCCATACATTTTAAAGTTTCTTCTGAGTTTATCAACTCCGAAGGACGGCATAAAGGGTATGACAGGTTCCAAAGTCTTCTGAGTCAATTAGAGATTCATGGGGCAGGTGTATCCACTGAGGATGCAAATCAGAAATTCCTTAGATCTCTACCTTCAGTCTGGTCTCAAGTTGCCTTAATCATGAGGACCAAGCCAGGAGTGGACAGTCTCAGCTTTGATGATCTGTATAATAATCTAAGAGTCTTTGAGAATGATGTAAAAGGCTCTATTGCATCATCCTCTAGCACGCAAAATGTTGAGCATTTTATCTTCTGAGAACACCTTAGCATACTACTAATTAAGTTAGTTGAACCGCGCTTATGGAATTTCTAATCCTTCTGGTCATAACACATAGTATGGGAACCAAACTTCATCATAGCTATCCCTGTATTGCAAATCAATCCAGATTAGCGCCCTTCAATTGGATCATGAGGATTTGACCAGCTTGATGCAATTTGACTTAGAAGAAATGGACATTGAAATGGTAGTTGGTCATGATGTTCAATGAGAAAGAAAAAGTTCTACAAAAAGAACAGGTTAAGAAAGATACAATTTGCTGCCAAAGAACCAGTTGGATATTTGATAAAACCAAAGTCGTAGTGTTACAACTGTCACAAAGACAGGGCAATTTGGCAAGAGAGTGTAGAATCAAGGGAAAATCAAGACAAAAGGATGATATAGCTTGAACACCAGGAAATAAGATATCAGAAGATCTGGTAAGCAGAGGACTCTAAAGCTTTGGTGACTATTGATGGAGAAGTGTGTTGATTGGACCAGTTTACTCATAAGAAAAAGAAGATTATGCTTTGATGGCTTGCAATATGTTCAGACACAAGAGGAAAAAAATTCATGTTCAAAAGAATGTAAAGAGTTCTTATGCTAAACTAAAAAACTCATATGATGAACAACGAGCCCAACATAGAGATAGCAAGCATAGAAATAAATGGCATAAAAATACTCAAGGTCTAAAGAAATTTGAAGGCACACATTAGTAGCTCATCAAGCAAGGTCAACTTTGGTATAGGAAAAGATAAAGTTTATGAAAATCGACTTAGATGAACAACTGATGTCCTTTTAATATCCATAGAGAAACTGGTTGGCAGAAGCTCAAAAAGCAAAAGAATATTTAAAACTAAATGTAGAAAAATGGGCAAGCAACTCTTCTAAAAATCTTGGGTAAACTGCAAATACCCAAATGAGTGCTCAATAATGAAATTTAGGCTTGGGTATGAGGTGATCACAATAGTGATGAGCATTTTGAAGTAATGAAAATGAAGTTTTACAAAGTGTATTTATGAATAAAGAAAGTGAGTTAGAAAAACAACCTTTAGTAAGATAGGTTAGTTTAATTCAGCAATAGGAATGCATGCTGTAGCCTCATCACACCCATGAAGGGGAATATACATGCCAACTGGACCTGATGTAGAATAGATTACCATAATTTAACATATGATCCAAAAGCAGTCTCAACCCTAGTGAATCTGACACCCAAACCAGTGACTTTAACCTTAGAGATCCAATGGTAGTGAACCAACTGTCAATGAACCCAAAGTAAGTAAGCCAACCTAAAGGTTTTTTTTTTATTTTTTGTCTGATGCACCACAATAGATGAGTATTCATCAGTATAGTGAAGAGTGAACATGTGTCTCTATAACCAACAGAAAAATAGGAAACACCTAGTTTTGCTAACCAGCAAGTAAAAACTCCAGGGAAACTTGTTAAGAATCAATTCACAAATAGTAAAAATCCTAAAGTTGACAAGAAAGGGTTGGGATATGGGTTTGTTACAAAAGCATGTTTTGTATGTGGAAGTCTTAGTCATCCCTTTATCAAATTGTGATTTTCAAGAAAAAGGGATGGGCTAAACAAGGAGCTTGATTTAAACAATAAGTTGGAGAAAGAAGTCTAGTCAAAGGGAGATTAGACCAATTTGGAACAATGTGCAAAGAGTGAATCATCAAAACCAATTTGTTCCTACAGCAGTACTAACTAGAACTGGCAAAATTCCAGTTAGTACTACTAGAGCTAGCGGTACTAACAATGTTAGTACTGCTAGACATAATTTTAACAGTCAGGCAGTACTAACTAATGCTGCCAGGAAAATTAGTACTGTTAAACCTGTTGTGAATAGAGTTAGACCAAAAACTGTTTTTCATAAAACTCATTCACCATTTTCAAGGCCTTTTAATAACACAACAGCACTTAGAACAAATTTTTCATATCAAAAGGTTAATACTGCTGAAGTAAATGCAGTTAGTGCTGTTGGGGGAAAGGGAAACTGCTGTTAAGCCCCTTCATCAGGATTGTAATTGGAAGACGAAACAGACATTACGGCAAAATATCTCGCAATTAGCAATAAAATAAACAATAAAACTAAGTAAAAAATAAAGAAGGTAGTAAAAAAAAAGTTTTGGATCAAGTCATAGAAATTGTTTCACATATGCATCAACACACATCATCATCACGGAGATACTCAAATCATACGCACGATCAAACGTTTAAGTATCCACTAGGCAACTCAAAAGGCCAAACAGGCTTGGATCACCTAAGAGAATCTAAACACTTTCATTTGATGTGCAGGATTATCCACACAGAAACATTACATAATAAACAAAGGGATTGTTGAAGTGGATGTTCGCGAAGGCACATGACTAGGAAACATTAAAGTGCCGCCCCTAGGCCTTGCCACAAGCCTCCCCCCAAGGCCAATATGCCACCTCAGCCAACCAAGGCGCACTGGCCCCGCCCGCCCCCCGCGCCCCCGCTGGAAATGGCCATAAGGCCCGCACCCAAGCCCCACAGGTAGGCCGGCCCTCCGCCCCGTGCCACCAACACGCCCCCAAGGCTCCCACCCTCCTGCCTTGCTGAATTAGGTCCAGACTTTTAAAATGGTGGCACGCTGTTGCTTTTGGGGGGGGGGAGGGGTCGGGGGGGGAGGGGGGGGGCTGTGTTGTTGATGTGTGGTGGTGTGTGTGATGAATAAAACCCCCTATAACTGCACCCATGCAAGCTCCTTTATTCCCCATTACCACCACGCCCCCACTTCCTAACGCTTTTCAAAATCGTCATAGTATTCAAATACCCCCCCTCGCTCCCAACCTCCCAACCCACTACAAAAAAAAAAACAAATAAAAAATAAAAAAAAACATATACCCCACTCACAGCCCCGCCTCACGCCCGCCTTGAGACAAAACCCTAACTCCCAATCCTCCACATCCAGTACGAAAAAGTGAAATATACGACACAGAATAAAACGAACCTCTATAGATGGCCCCCACACGAACAACCATACGCCACCCACGCCCTAAACCCCACAACCCGTAAACCCCCCATCCATAACGCTCCCCTAGAACCAACCTTGTTTACTTAAACCTTCAATTAAACCCCGTCCCAAGCTACTACACAGAGTCCCAACCGGCCAGGGGGGGACGGTGGGTGGGTTGGAATTGGTGATGAAACAAACACAAAACCAAGGGCAACGTCGTAACGTTTATGCCCCAGAAACCCCAAACCCCCACAACCCTCACCACTACAGAAGGGCAAGCCCATGAAATAAGGTATCGCCCACCTCCAACCACCCCACCCCACAACCTCCCCACCCCACCACCCCTCCGCCCCGCGCCCCAACAATCCCCCCCCTCCCCCCCCCCCCCCCACCACCCCCAATTCACACGCAAATTACCCCCCACCAACCAAAGACCCGACACAGTAGGATGCTTATTCAGAAAGGTAAACAACATAAGGCCTCTCAGGTAAGCCCAGACAAATCAGTGAGCTCTATTAGTCACTACCTTATAATTCATCTTCATATGGAAATAGTAAGATCTACAACTGTAAGGAGCTTAAAAAAAAAAAAAAAAAAAAAAAACCATAAGACTTTATAGCCAATTATCACTGATGATTTTTTTTTAGCAGGTTTAGTTTGGAGTGTTCATCTTAAAAGACTAAGGATGAAACCTATGAACCTTAAGGACTTTATAAGAACAAATCAAGTGAACCAATAAAAATCAAAAAAGTAAAAAATATTAGATGTGATAAATGGTACAAAATTTAAAGAAACAATAACAACAAATAAACAGGGAAATTTTAATATGAATTCTGTGAGGTCAAAAGTGGATCAAGAGGAGAACAAAACAGTCAATGCCCAAAAACTTCCACAACAAAAAAAATGGATTAGCTAAAAGAAAGAACATGACCCTCCAGATGAGGCTGCTAGGATATGCTACAGCTTCAAATTTTTTTTATTTTTAACCTAACACTTTTTGGGCAGAAGCAGTTAGTATTGCCTTGTTATATTCTATAATAGGGTATTAAGTAAGACCAAGCCTCAATAACAAGACAAAACCTTATAACTTATGAACCTTATCACTGGTAAAATACCAATCATGAAGCTACATAAGACCATTTGGGCGGGCTGGCATGGTGTTGAAACCATCATTGAATACAAATTGTACCAACTGGGCAAGTTTGATGGGAAAATCAAGATGAAGGGGTTATTAGATGGGAAATCACTACGTACAAAAGCAATGCTATTTTTTTTATTGGTATACAAGTATTTACTTTTATTTTGTTTTTTTTAGAAACCAAAAGAGTTTGAAAGAAAACCTGCACATAACCTTTTTAGAAAATAAAAGCCCAATGTTGGCAGTGAAAGAACCAACTTGATTGGGGCAGTTTGATCTATGATTATTTTAAAAACTGATTACAATGACTTATCTACCTGTGATATCATAGAATCAAAAAGCAAACCAAGCAAAAAAACATGCAGGTCCACAAGATCTAATTCAAATGCAGGTACAGAGATATTAATTGATGTAGATGATCTGGAAGAAAGAAGCTGAATATCTTAGCTCAGAGACTTACTTTGTATTGCCAAATATGGTCCTTCTATATTATTTCTTTCTCTTTTCCTTCATTTCATCTTATCTTTCTTCTATTCTCTTAAAGTTCTTTTCTATCTTCTTCTATCTTCACAGTCAAGAGGGTCTCAACGAGCAAATAAATGCCAGGTTGAAAGCAACCTACCAAACATCTTGAATTAAAAAAAGATGAGAAGCCAATATTTAGATAGAGGGGGATCAAGTCTTTTTGGATGAACTTAAAAGACTTTAAGGAGGCAAGAAAAACGAGAAGCTAATGATGCAGCAGAAGCTCTCTAGGTAAGGAGTTTATGTGCCCAAGAAACCGAGTATTAACTTTTTACCCACAAGCAAGGAGCTGCTAAAACTAGCAGTACTAACATAGGTTCATTAACTGCTAGCACAACCACAACAACCAGTTAAAGTACCGCCAGTCCTTATGTGGACATAAAGTATCCATCACTAAATCCTAACCAATCCTAGATAACAAGAATGATTCAGAAATTCCTGCACTTGAGGACATTTATAAAAATCCTATTGATGGTATTTTTACAAATTCGTCTTATGATAATGAGGGTGCAGTGGCTGACTTCACAAATTTAGAACCTATGTCATGTCAGAGTCCTATTCCTCACATCAAGATTAACTCAATTCCATGATCTTCCACCTCAATTCTTGAAGATCCACAACCGCATATCCAAACAAAAGTAAAGTGAGCTAAAAGTTCTGGAGTCCCATGCTTTTGTAATTATTAACAAAAGCAAAGGAGAAATAATCATAAAGACTTCCACATTGTTATTATTTGCTTTGTTTCTTGTCTCATCAAAATGAACCCAATAAGATTTATGAAACTCTTGAAGATGAAAATTGGGTTGATGCTATGCGAAAGAACAGCTGCAATATCAAATTTAGAAAGTTTGGATTACTTGTAGATTTGCCTTATAGGGAAGAAGGCAATGGAACAAAATGGGTTTTCCAGAAACAAGAAAATTAGAAGAGTAGTTATGTTAGGAATAATGCAAGGTTGGTTGCTCAGGACATCGCAAGAGGAAGGGATAGATTAAGATGAGGTTTTTGCTCCTTGGCCAGGATGAAGCCATAGGATCTTTTTTTAGCCTTTGCTCTTACATGGGATTCATAGTCTATTCAAAATGGATGTGAAAAAGAGCCTTCCTATATGCAAATTTGTGAGGAGGTCTATGGTGTCTCAACCACCAGGTTTTAGTAGAAGCTTAAGTGTCCTATAGTAAGGTCTACCAAAGTATGAAAGCAGTCTAGGGTTACACAAGCTACCTAGACCTGTAACACTTTATCTACTTCTTATTGAAGAATGGATACAGAAGATAAACTAATGACAAGACTCTTTCAATAAGAAAGGACAACACATTGATATCATATATACAAGTTTTTTATGTGGAAGTATATCATATTTGGTTCTACAAAGAAATCTTGGTGGATGGAATTTGAGGCATTAACGAAGAGTAGATTTTAGATGAGTTCTATGGGAGAGCTCGCCTTCTTTCTTGGATTACAAGCCAAGCAGAAAGAATATGGTATCTTTATAAGTCAGGATAAGTATGTTGCAGAAATCCTAAAGAAGTTTGATTTTGTCAGTGTTAAGACTGCTAGTACACCAATTGAGACCCAGAAGCCTTTAGTCAAGGATGAGGAAGCTAGTGATGTGGGATGTACCTCCTTTATTAATCCATGAGTGGTCTTTATGTACTATGACTCTTCTAGGCTTGAATAATAAGTTGCATTCTGTGCTTGTTTCTAGGTTTTCAGGTCGATCCAAAGACTTCCCATCTAAGTGATGTTAAGAGAATCTTTAGATATCTAAAGGGCAAACCCAACGGCCTTTGGTATCCTAGAGTGTCATCATTTGACTTGGAAGCCTACTCAGATAGTGACTATGCTAGAGCAAATCTTTATCAAAAATCACAACATTGAGGTTGTCAATGTTCTTGGGGGCAGGAACTTATTTCTTGGCAATGCCATAAAAGCAACCATTGTGGCTACTTCTACTACAGAGGCAGAATATGTTGCTGCTGCAAATTGCTGTGGGCAAGTTCTATGGATTCAAAATCAAATGTTAGACTGTGTATGGGTTCAATTTTCATTGAACACAAGATCTAGCATTGATAATGAAATACAATCTCAATGTAAAGAATCAGTAAATCACTCCAAAACAAAGCATATTGCAATTAGTGAACCACTTCATAATGTAATGCTTATGAAAGAAATTTAATCCAGGTGCTTGGAAAATACACACTGATGACAATGTAGCTGATCTTTTAACCAAGGCATTTGATGTTAGCAGGTTTCAGTTCTTGGTTGTTACTATTGGCATGATCAATCCATAAGTTGCATTAGTTAAGGGGAGGCAATATGATTTGTTGTATAGTTTGTATGAAGTGTTCAGTATATGCAGAAGCATCTTGAACCAGAGTGATGTTTTTCATTGGAGTTTATTTGGGTATTAAGTGAGTCCCATTGGGAATAGCTAAAATGTACCTGAAGCACTGTTGTTGCCAAAGTTGTTCATTCTTTGGTTGACAATAGTTAGTACCGACAGTGCAAAGTTAGTACCGTTGGGCAAAGATAGTACCGCTATAGAGACATTGCAGAAAATACCGCCAAGGGTATAAAGTGTAAATTGAAATGGTTTTTTTGCTTTTAGGTTTGCCAAACCTTTATCAACCCATCTCAATTGCATAGTTCATTCACGTAATCTTTCTTAAATACTTTCTTTCATTCAAGCCCTAATCTCTCACTCACCGACGATCTCCAATCATGGCTGTTCTTGAATCGTGCCCTAAACACAACATGGTTGCATATTTGGAAAAGACTGCTGGGAATGCAGAGTTTCATGAGGTTATTGGATTTTCTTGCGCGAAGCTACATTCATCACAATGCTCCTCACTAATAAAGTATCCAGTATTCACATACTACATTTGTTTGAACAATTTGGATGTCGCTAAATCAAATAATCATCAATGTTTAGGTATATACTGCCAATTAGCTGGCAAGCTTGTGTCTTATCTCTGAAGCATCAATAAGACTGAATCTTCTTTTTGATGATGTCGATGGATAGATCTCTACTAATCCAGGATATATTTTGATGCAATAAACTGCTCATGTGGCCGTTATAGAGGGGGATTTAAATGTTCTACCTTGTTCTTCTTGTCACACATCTGTGACACAGAAAAGAGATTGAAATGCTGTAGTTCTTTCACAAAGCACACATCCTCAAAATCTAACTTTCCTATTTTTATTTTACCTTTACCAGTTATGTAACCTTTACTACCTCCAAAAGCAACAGGGCCACCATTATAGTCTTGATATTCAGCAAGGTAGGCCTTGTTCCTAGTCATGTGCCTGGAACATCCACTATCAACAATCCCTTTGTTCTTTAAAGCTCTTTGTGGATTATCCTGCACATCAAATAAGAGAAATTAGTTTCTCTTAGGGACCCAAGTCATTGCTGACTTGGGTCTGCCTAGTGGATCTTTAAAATTAACATTTTTACTAAAGCTTGATCCACTATTGTATTTGGAGACTTTGTTCTAGTAATGTCTTTTGGGTCTCCAATTACAACCTGCTGAGGGCTTAACAGCAGTTTCCCTTATACCCCCAACAACACTAACTGCTTTGACCTCAGCAGTATTAACTTTTTGATTTGAAAAATTAGCTTTTGGTGTTGTTGTTCTATTAAATGGCCTTCTAATAGGTGAATGAGATTTATAAAAATTATTTCTTGGTCTGATTTCATTCATAATGGGTCTGGCAGTATTAACTTTCCTAGCAGTACTAGTTGTTGCTGCTTGACTAGAGAGATTTTGTCTAGCAGTATTAACTGGAAATATGCCAGTTTTAGTTAGTACTGCTTTTGGAACAAACTTGTTTTGGTGATTCAATCTTTGCACATTGTTCCACACTGGTCTATTCTCCCCTTGACCAGTACCCTTACCCTTCTTTTTGTTCAATTCAACCTGTTTAGCCATTCTTTTCTCATGAAAATCACAATCTCTAATAAGATGACTAAAACTGCCACATACAAAACATGCCTTTTTAGTAAACCCATATCCCAAACCTATCCTTTTATACATTAAACCATTCTAGTCTCTCTTGTCAGCTTTAGGACTTGGATTATATGTGTTTTGTTCTTTAACAATTTCCCTAGGAGTTTTTACATGCTTAACAGTATTAACAAAAGCAAAACTAGGTTTTTCCTGTTCTTTTGAAGGTTGAATCACATATTCATCATCACTGTCTGACTCATACTCCTCAATGATAGGAGCATCAGACCAAACTTTAGGTTGACTAATCGTATGTGCTTAATTACACATATCTTTTACCTATAAAAATATGCCTAAAATGACCAAAATATACCAAAAATACATTGTATTTGTGTGTCACAAGAGTCAAAATTACTGGTTTGAGTATCAGATTCACTAGTTTTAGACTGTTTTGGACCATATGTGAACATAGAATCATCTACTTCTCTATCAGGTCCTGGAGGCATGTAATTTCCTGTCATTGGAGGGGGAACTGCATGCATGCCTTCAACATTTGCAAATCTATCATGCACATGACTATCTTCTACATTACTTAACCTACTGTCAAATACACTTTGAAAAACTTCATTTTCATAACTTAAGACACCATTATGTACTTGATCTTCATACCCAAGCCCATATTTGTCCTTAGTACTCATCTGACTATTTAGCAGTTTACTAAGACCTTTAGAAGAACTTTGAAAATTTTCAAGTCTGGTTTTTAATTCTTCTTTTTCTTTTACAGCTTTTGCTAATAGTTTCTTATGATATGTGAGCACATCAGTTTTATCATCTAAATCAATTTTCATGAACCTAATTTTTTCTTCATAAGCTAATTGATTTTTCTGATGAGCAACTAATTGAGCTTCTACCTTTTTTAAAGCTTGAGTATAGGCTTGAATTTCTATACTAGCATCACCAAGTTGTTCTCTTTGTTCATCATATAATTTTTTAAGTTTAGCATATGATTCCACACATTCTTTTGAACAAGATGTTACCTCAGTGTTTGAGCCTGAATTGCTGTAAGCCATCAAAGCAAAGTTCTCTTGCTCATCCTCTACATGACCAGTCCAATCAACTCCTTCCCCATCAAGAGTTACCAAAGCTTTAGGTTCCTCCTGTTTTCCAGGTCTCCTCCCATTGTCTTTTGCTCTATATCTAGTGTTCCCTGCATCTCTCCTTCTGCTTTCTTGATTTCCTTTTGATCTGCATTCTCTAGCAAAGTGCCCTGTTTTGTGGCAATTAAAGCACTCAACTTTGGTCTTGTCAAAGCCAACTGGTTCCTTGGCATCAAACTACAACCTTCTACTTGTATTCTTGTAAAACTTCTTAAATCTCATTGAAATCATGGCTACTTGCCATTTCAAGTCCATCTCTTCTAAATCAAACTCATCAAGCTGCTCCAGATCCTCATGATCCAATTGTGGACCACTGGATTGATTAGCAAAGAAAGAGTACATGAGTTCATCAGTGTATGATGAAGAGTTTTCCCTTTGTGAGTTGTAGCCAGAAGAAGTAGAAACACCATAAGCAGTACTAACATCATTAGTACTGCTAGTGCTTTCAGAAGAAACAAAGGTGACATTCTGTGCACTAGAAGATGATCCAATAGAGCCTTTAACATTAGACTCAAAGACTCTAAGATTGTTTTAGAGATCATTAAAACTAAGACTGTCCACTCCTAGTTTGGTCCTCATGACTAAGGATACTTGGGGCCAGGAAGAAGGTAAAGAACTAAGGAATTTTTGATTGGCATCTTTAGTGGAGACACCTGCACCATGAATCTCAAGTTGACTCTGAAGACTCTGAAACCTGTCATAACCTTTATGCTGTCCTTCTGAGTAGGATACAAAAAAGCCTTCAAACTGTTGCTTTAAAATGTATTTCTGCATCTTCTTTGATTCATCATTGCCACCAAATCTGGATTTGATAGCATCCCACATCTCTTTAGCATCAGTCATCTTGTGAAATTTTGCTAAATGGTCTTCTGGTAAAGCCATAAGCAAGGTGGTCCTTGCTTTTCTTTCTCTTTCTCTGGCTAAAATTTCTTCAGCAGTTTTAGAAGGCAAAACATTTATTACTCCATTTGTATCTGTTGAGACACTTACAGGACCATTTCCTTTTTATATGACTTCCCATATAGGATAGTCTGTATGGCTCAAGTAATGTTCCATTTTCATGGCCCAAATGTCATACTCACCTTTCTTCAGAATAGGGAGTTTAATGGTTGACATAGTATGAGGGGATTGTTGTGTTAGTGTTTGTAGTGGTGGTGGATTTTCATCATCTGATCCTGCCATTGAATAGATCTGAAAGGTAAAGGTTTTTAACTGATGTGTTTTGGTTCTTCTTACTCAGAGTTTCTCTACAGGCTTTGATACCACTTGTAGATCCCAGACTTAATTGATCTTTCTAGCCTGTTAAGGGTTGTAGCCAATCTAGATAGATCCAAACTAACTACAAGAGAAACAATGACTATGAACAATATAAGCTATGCGGAAACTAACTTATATTGCTAAGAAGAACAATGAATAAAATAGAACTTTGATTACTATTAATCTGCTAGGTTACAAATTACTAACTATTAATATTTGTGAAACTTGTGTATGAAACCTTATATCCTCTAACTAGTGCCGCATGGTTCCTTTTATACACCAAGGAAAAGCCTAATGGGCTTACAAAATGTGTGAAGAGATAATGCATATCTATTCCTATAATAACTCATGCATATCTTCTAACAGTACTAACTATTATATGCTAGCAGTACTAACTTACTACTAACAGCACTAACTATACAGGAAGTACTAACAATGTACTGGCAGTACTAACTATTTATAACTAACAGTACTAACTACTTAGTCTAATTTCTTAAATCTTTAGCATTCTTCACCAGCAGCAGTAAGTAGAACTGGCAGTAGTAACTTGTATAAGTAGCAGCACTAAGTTGTAGAAACCTCTGAAACCCAACAGATCATCAACATAGAATTGGAACATAGGGTGGCAAAACTAATTACTGAGAATGAGCATTTGAATCAGACTTATAAACAACTTTATGATTCAATTAAACCATTACGTGTTCGTTCTAAAGAACATGCTGAATCTTTGGTTAATCAATTAAATCCAAAGTTTGTTGAAATTACTAATTTAAATACTCAACTTCAGGAAAAGGTTTTTGTCATAATAGCATTAAAAAATGATCTTAGAAAATTCAAAGGAAAGGACATAGTTGACAGTGCTGCCCAAGTGTCAAATGCTACCATTATTGCTTCAGGAATGTATAAGTTTGACCCAGTAACTTTGGCTCTTAAAAATAAGAATAATAGGGAAACTCACATATACTACCTTAAGCATACTATGGAGCAAGCTGCTATTCTTAGGGAGATAGTTGAACAAGCCAAATCACTAAACCCTTTAGATAGTGCATCTTACTCTACCTGTAAGTATGTTAAGCTGATTCAAGAGTTGCTAGGATATGTTAAAGATACTTGCCCTGATATTCACAAACCTAGTGAGAAATTAGTTGTTGTCACGCCTATCAACAAAAAGAAAATGGTTAAGTTTGCTGAACTCGTCATATCATTAAGTACATCCCAAAAATAGTTAGGCTCTTCCCAAACAAAGACCAAACAGACCACTAACAATTTTGTGTCAACTTCTACAGGAGTAAGTCGGTCTACTAAATCTAGCTGGTCAAAGTCTACAGACAATTCAAAGAATGATAGGATCCTGCAGATTTCAAGTAGAACCCAGAAGAAGAATAAAGTAGAATACCACTCTAGGATCGTTAAGTCTTGTTTAAAAAAACCAAATTGTGTTGTTAAACCACCTAGAAATGCACATGTGCAGCATTTCAAATTAAATACAAATTCTGAGCTAATGTGCGTTAAATGTAATAGTTCTATGTTTGATGCTAGACATGAATTGTGCTTTCTTAAATTTGTTTCTGATGTGAATGCAATTTCCAAACCTAAGTCTATTAAGAAAGCTAAAAAGAAAGAAGAATGGAAACCTACAAGAAAAATGTTTACTAAAATTGGATATAACTGGAGACCCACAGGAAGGACTTTCACTTTAGTTGGAAATGCGTTCCCTTTAAGTAGGATTACCGCCACTAATAAAGTGCCTCTTAAGGAACCCATTCCTCTAGAAGTATTTGCATAAGAAGCAGTAGTAACTAAGGTTTATACTAGGAGACCTAAGGTACCTAAGACTAATGGTTCTAATAGCAAACCTCAGATTGCAAAATCTATGATTTCTAACCAAACGGAACCCAATACATCTCAGGGATCCAATACTTTAGTTGCTCCATCTTCTTCTTCTTTTGTCGATCTCAGGTTGTCCAAATTGTTTTATGGTATTTGGACTCCAGATGCTCAAAGCACATGACAAGAGATTGTTCTCCGCTCACCAATTTCATTTACAAGTTTCTTGGTACTGTCAAGTTTGGTAACGACCAGATTGCAAAGATTATGGGGGTATGGTGACTATCAGATATGAAATATCACAATTTTAAGGGTTTATTATGTGGAAGGACTCGGACACAATCTATTCTTCATTAGTCAATTCTACGACTCAGATCTTGAAGTAGCTTTCAGAAAACATACGTGCTTTGTTTGTAATCTGGAAAGTGTTGATTTACTCTCAGGATCTCGGGAAACCAACCTTTATACATTGTTAATTGGGGATATGATGGCGTCTTCTCTAATTTTTCTCTTGTCTAAAGCCTCAAAGACCAAATCATGGTTATGGCACCGACGATTATCACATTTGAACTTTGGTGCTATTAATCA
Source organism: Tanacetum coccineum (assembly GCA_026074375.1). Lineage (NCBI taxonomy): Eukaryota > Viridiplantae > Streptophyta > Magnoliopsida > Asterales > Asteraceae > Tanacetum > Tanacetum coccineum. Next base: position 30,760 of record BQNB010026663.1, on the reverse strand, counting down.
TTTGGCTAAAAATGGTCTTGTATGAGGTCTTCCCAAATTAAAATTTGAAAAAGATCATCTATGGCAAAAGCAATAAACAATCACATAAACCTAAATCTGAAGACACAAATCAAGAAAAATTATATATTTTGCACATGGATCTTTGTGGGCCTATGCGTGTTGCAAGTATAAATGGGAAAAAGTACATCCTCGTCATTGTAGATGATTACTCTCGGTTTACATGAATGAAGTTTCTAGCATCAAAGGATGAAGCTCCAAGTTTCATAATCAAGTTTCTGAAGATGATACAAGTTAGATTGAATACGTCTGCCAGGAACATTCGTACAAATAATGGAACTGAGTTTGTCAATCAAACTCTGCGTAGCTATTATAAGAGTGTTGGTATCTCTCATGAAACATCATTTCCGCGATCTCCATAACAAAATGGTGTCGTTGAAAGGAGAAATCGTACTCTTGTTAAAGCCGAACAATGTTAATCTACGCAAAAGCTCCTTTATTTCAATGGGCCAAGGCAGTCGCTACCCCATGTTACACCCAAAACCGATCCATTATACGGTGTCGTCATGAAAAAACTCCTTATGATCTCTTACATAACAAAAAACCCGATCTATCTTACCTTCATGTCTTTGGAGCACTTTGCTATCCAAACAATGATAGTGAGGATTTGGGCAAACTTTAAGCTAAAGCAGATATAGGCATTTTCATTGGATATGCACCTAAGAATAAAGCTTACCGTATCTACAAACTATGTACTTGAAAAATCATTGAAGCTATTATAACACCCCTATTTTTGACATATAGCAGCGGAAGCTAATCTGGGGTATTATTTCATAGTACAACAATCATAAACATATAAAACGACTCAAAAAAGACGTTTTTAAAAGATAAGTTATCATTCATTATTCCATCAAAGTTTTAACAAATAGAGGTCCTAAAATCTACATGAAAACATAAAGTTTGAATGATAACAGTTTAGCCATCTTAAAGTCTGTGCCACTCTGTGCCATAAGATGTTCAGTTACCTGAGATAAACATGCTAAAAAGGTCAACACAATAGTTTAGTGAAATTCATAGGTTTATAATAAATAGTGTGAATACAAGTCATCATAAGAGTGAGTTACGTTGTTATACACCCATAAATGTAATAATTGTGATGCTTAAAACGTCAACACAATGGTTGGTGAGAGTCATAGGTTTTACGACACCAATACAAGATTTAAATAAATTACTGTGATTATAAAAACAAAACAAAGCAGGACAAATAAGCTGGCTATTATACATGCTAGCATTCTTGAAACTAAGTATCACAATTGAGACGGAACGTGTCCCCTGCACCAATGGGCAACCAAAACCATTCCATGGGAGAGGAATGATGTCTCCACTTCCAGACTCTTGGTACCGTATCCACACAATATCACAAGGAGTTGATCACCTCTAAGATCTTACCTCACAAAGCAGCGAAAAACTTGCAACAACATGCACATGCAGCACATAACATATAATAGCAACTTAAAGTCCATGAGTAACTTGAAACACATAATCAAAGTAATCAAAACATACTTTGTATCATTTCCATCCCAAGAAAACATAGTAAAAATGGGACTATGAAACTCACCTGGATACTCAAACGCAGCTTCCAAATCTCTACACGCAACTATACAAATAAATAAACACGTTACAAACAGCGACCAGCTAAAAGTTCTAATCCATGTAACACTCATATGAAGTATGTCTTACGGGTTTAGTTAACCATCATGGGTCACCCCGACACCATGCCCAACCTTAACCATCTTACTAACACTTTACACTAGCTACTTACAATTAACTCAGAATTGCAGAATTTTAGTGACTTTTACGTACCCAAAACCCCTTACATATTTATCTGCATAAATTATACCAAAATCACCAATGGGGGGGGTATCATTTATGATTAATAACTACCTTGTGATTCCCAAAGTATTACATACATGTGTAACTACCCAAATAAAATCAACTTTAAACTGGTCCTAATTCGGATTCTGAATGCACAACACAAAATATATCACTCTAACTACCATACTTTAGACATGCTTTAGAGCTAATTTTTACAGGATTATCCATAGACAATATGGAACTTAACTACTGTAGAAGGGCTAAGCTTAATTCTACTTTTAAGTATAGGTTTTACCCTCACAAACATGACCTAAATCTGACTCGTATTTACTGTTCTGACAGCTTTTAGTGTAACTAACATTTGAATGACTTCCCTACCTTAAAAACTTTCGAGGCCAGATTTTATAGAAAGTAGACTCTTTTGGCTTATTCATAGGCTCAAGAAACATATCAAAACACGTTTTTATAATCTAGATATCAGTCGTTGAACACGACCCAAAATTCTGCTCAACCTTAAATCAAATTTTAACGCAAATCTAACCTAACCAATTGCATAATCATAACCCTAATCAAGCCCTAATCATTAACAGCTAATTTAGTCAAACTAAGAGCAAAACACCACTTTCTGAAACAGCTTTTTAATAAGCTATTTTAGAGCTTAATTTCGAGTTTCAGTTAATATTGTTTTCATTTATAGTGCTTAATTTTATGTCCTTTTTAAGTTTCAATAATTAGTTTTTAAAAATAAGCAAAAAGGAAAAAAAGGCAAAAAGGGTGTAAGCCACCCTCGAACCCACGACCTCCCTCTTATATGCCATACGTGTTAACAAGTGTGCTACAATAGCTCATCCGTTATCCTCTCTTCCCATTTAATCTTTAAACACGATTTCATTTCACTTTTAGCTTATAAGCCGTAGCTTAACTACGGGCTTATAGAGCTTATTTGTTAAGCTAAAACTTTCCTTTTATTTTTCCTTAAATCTTTGCAGCATTTTAGATTTAACCTGAATTTTTCAGATTTTTTCTTTTATTTCACAATTTACTAGGATTTTTCGTAGGATTAAATTTTCAAAAATACATAAAAAATAGAAAAAAATTTCATAAAAATACAAAAAAAATATTTTTTAGTTTTATAAAAAATAGCTTTAGGTTTACATTCAGTAAAATCATTTTTACACTTTTTAGATCTTAATTTTCATTTTTGAGCTTTTATTTTTAATTTTAAAAATAGGATTTTAATTTTAAAAATAGTTAAAAATAGTTTTCTGAGTTTTTATGTTATTTTAGACTTTTCTAAGTTTAAAAATCATTTTTCTAAATTTTTAGTACTTAATTTGCTATTTTTTAAGATTTAATTAGATTAAATTAGTTTTTAATTCATATTAAATTCAAAAATAATCAAAAAAAATGTTTTTCTTTTTCCTAAAATTTTCTTTTGTCCTATCTTAGGTTTAGAAATTTAGTTTACATTTTTAGGAGTAAAATTTAGTTTACTTGCTTAATTGTCGCATTTTATTTGTTTCCCGTAGTAGTTATAGAAAACCCCATCAATCTTCGAATCCATTCAAATCAGTATCCAATATCAAGCAAGGTTTCAATTTCTCAAATCGTTGGGAAAACGACCCAGGAAATCATACTTTCCGGTAAAAATACGTATATTATATATTATATATATATATTTTAAAGAGTGAAATTTCCTTATGGAATTTTCTTAATTGCTCTTGTTGAAAATATTATATAGTATATATTTAGCGTATCAAATTTTTGGCGCCGCTGCCGGGGATTTGAGTTAACGAAATCTCTCGTTTTGTGTTTGTTGATAAGCACAATCGCGACACTCGCCGTGACAAGTCGGATATCTGGCACGCACAGAAATAAAATACCTAATGTCAAATCCATAAGATACGATTATACTAATAGTATTGACTTCAATATGAGAATAATCAGAGAAACTGAGTCCTGCTGAGATTGTAGAAGAGAGTAGTCGCGCGTTTTACAAGGGCTAATCGAATTTATAAATAGGAGAGAGTACATACAGTAGGACAAGTGGGGGGTACGATACCTAATGTGTGTGTGCGCGACGTAGGGGATTTGGTTAAAGAAATAGTGCGACATTGAGCTTGAACCTCGCGAGAATGTTCATACATATGTTCCTGGAATGTAGTCCGATGTAACAGATTCGTCCGAGCGACATATAATCGGAATTACATGATCTGACATATAATGCTCAGAGATATCTGAGACACTCAAGTATAGATCAAGTGTCACTCCTCATACTCACCTCAGCTACTTTAAAGATAATTTCCATGATTCTTCATATTAATAGAGACTATATATTATATAAGGAGAATAAGCATGGGTTGCCAACCCACGAAAAAGCCGATTATTTTTTTAGTTATCCGAGTCTGAGCCCCTGACTCGATCCCCGATACTTGAAGCAGGTCAAGGAGGATAAAAAAGGAGAAATGATACATCAAGATAGGAATGTTCTCGTCCATGAAATCAAACATTGGCCTTTTATGGATTAAAAAAAGCTGAATCTCTTTAAAGCCTCGATGTTATGAAAGAAGGAGGAGATATTCTCTTTTGTAGCAAGAACATCATGATTAGAAACTTTGTCTTCATTATTTCGGATGAAATGGAAGTAAACATCCATCACGGGAAAGAGTAGCAAGAAATCTCATAGATTCGACTTCAATGCATATCCTGAATCGTAAATCTTAAATTCTAACTCCGAAGGAGAAGAAACAATCAAGAACGGATCAGAGGATCATATGAAAAGGAATGAGTCAAAAATCCATAGAAGGGTGGATGGGATGGCAGAAATATTAGGCACGATCAACGAGGGATGTTATTCCACCACATATCTATGGTTGAAAATCCTAAATCAAGATAATCAACATGAAATTATTCGAACTCGGGAAGGGAAGTAGAATTATCGTCACCTTCCGAGTCATAATCATCACTCTCAATACCCAGTGGTATTGAGTCATCCGGACCGGAAAATATATCGATCTCTTCCCTAAGAAAGTCCTATCCCTCAACGTGATAGGAAAATGTAGGAAGAGACTCGAGATCGTCTTGATTTAAAACATGAAAATCTTCCGTAGGAATGGGGAGCTGAATTATCGAATGAAACCTCTCCCATAAGACTAATATATTCCTCGTGCTCTCTATTAACAATTCTTGGAGGAATTGTTATGAGTTCACCGGCAAACTCATCGAGGAGAGAATCAATCTTGGGAGAGTTAGCCATCAAAGTATCACGATTGAGTAATGATTCAAGAAGATAAGACTCGGTATCAAAATGATCATTTTTCAGAGTAGAATCGAGGTCTTCATTATGAATCGGATTAAACTCACTAGAAATGATTTCCTCATCAAGATCAACAAGAGTTTGAATAAGTTTAATACACAATTCGTAAATAACCTCCTCGATGACTTGACTCGTCATCGACTAGAGGTAGAAATTGTCGAAGAGAGGAGGATTGGAAAACGTTGTAAAAATTAGTCGTTTGAGACATCACAATTCGGTACATCACGACTCACATTCTCTATCGGAAAATCCTCGGACTCTACTTAGGATTGGGACATAGGTTCACAACACGATACTTATTAAGTATCGTCCGATTTGTTACGGAATAGTGCTAAGATGCTCCGCCCCATACTTAGAGAGTATACGGTTCCTCGGTTTGGTAAGACGTGTGTGATTGCAAAAGTATACTCCTCGTCATCATCATCATCATTTTTGCAGAAGGCAGAACGATTGAATTTGGAATATCATAAAATCAGTCGAGAACACCTCGTTTATACTTTATGTAATCGTGAAGACGTTTGTTAAGCAATTCATATACATCCTAGGGTTAGCATTCTTTAACTTCAAAAAATTTGTCCCAAGCTTGTTTAAAACCTTCGGTGTTTCCCAAAACAACATGATAAACTTCTTAAAAAAAGTTTTGTATCGATACTACATTAGGTCCGCGGCTTAGCAAAACTATCCATACTAATCTTGAGGTGTTTGATGAAAGACGGAAATTCGAGGGTTGAAATTGGTCAAAACCGGAAGAATTGGAATCGTGAAAATTTTGATTCATCGGTTGACATTCAAAAGTCGCATGAGGACCCCCGCAATTTTCACAACAAAGAATTTGTTGTTGAAAACTTAGTAAAGTTTGTGGGAACTCATCATAGTTTTAATTGTAGCATGTTTCTAGGATTATAGATAATTGGAACTCTGCGTTGGACAATAGTGACCAAAACGAGCATCGTTAATATTTCCCCCCCCCAGAAAAATTTTACAACAAGATTGGTGAATAGAGTGTGTGGGGTGGTAAGAAAGATTTGAGAATCAACAAAAAATTCGAATTGGATCATAAGCGAATGAATTCCAGCTCTCAAAGCACATAATGAACAAAATCTACCGTTTTAAAACTGGGCCTTCACGCCCGCAACAGTGACTGACATTGTCCATTGCATATAATGTGCAATCCAAACAAGTTCCATTTAACAGCTTAACACCCACACTGCTGCACGTACATGATAACAATATAAGTCCATCACATGTTTTCCCCCAAACCCCAACACACTCAAGTTGGTTATACGAAGACATGTCGAAGAATTAAACAAATAAGAGGGTAACGAAGATAAGAATTAAACGAATAAGAGGATAGAGAAGATTATTTATAGCAAAATACATAAGAAAGAAAAATATTTTTGGTAACCGATAATCGAACAGTAGTGTACGGTAGCTCTTTAGAAAACGCACAAAGAAGCGGAGGAGCGGGTAAGCGCGAAGCTATTAAAAACCTTCTCCTTTCGGGTCGAAGTTCGTAGGATCGACCCTCCTTATACCTCTCTTATAGTTTGTAATCTAAAGGTGAGCCGAATTCACAAGTGACACAACGGTCGATTTTGTTGTTTTTTGATTTTTTTTTGTATTTATGATTACTTACGAAAATATTCACAAAAGAAAAGCGATAACTCACGGGGAAGGGTCTTCAAGGCACAACAAACTTCAACTCGATAATCGTACAACACCCTCCCTGGAAGCGGCGCTAAAAACTTGATTTAAAGATTTATTACTATATATAATATAAATATAAATAAATAATCAAGTAGTCAAAAATATCCATGAAGAATTCCTTTAGGCATTTCTTTTAAGATATTACTTTTGTCCAAAGCAAAAACCCAAAAATCCTTCTCGAGTCGCTTCCTCCCGATGAGGCGTGAATTGAAAATCGAGTATCGGTAGGACCAAGCTTGAATATAAAAAAATTTTTATTGGGTTTTCTATTTCTACTTCTACTGGAAAAAACAAGTGAGGCAAACTAAAAACGACAGTAAATAAAGCTAAAACCCCTAAAAACGATAACGGGAATCCTAAAAAAACCTGACTTAAAACCTAAATTATCAAAATTTAATCGTAAATTGATTTTTTTAACTTTTTATAAACCCTAAATGACTGAAATGCAAGAACAAATAAAAGAAACCCGAAATCGTAAGCAATTAAAGTGAAAAAACAAAGAAAAATGATAACGGGACCAAATCTCGTTCTTTAAAAAACCAAATTCTACAAATTTAACTTTAAAAATGCAAATTTAATTTTTATAAGTCCAAAATGATAAAAGAAAATTTTAAACAAAAGAATTATATTTTTTTGACTTGTAAATAATTTAAAATGAATTAAAAACAGTTTTAATAAAAATAATTAATTAAAAATACTAAACGAAGTTGGAAAAATCTAAAAAATTCATGAAAAGTACTTTGAACTATGCTGATTCTAAGAAAAATAAAATGGTGAAAAGTGCTTATTGAAATAAGCCAGAAATAAGCCGAATTGGTCTAATAAGCTAAAAGGGGAAAAGTGTTAAATACTAAATGTTGCAAGGGTATACCAGATAGCCCTGGTCTGGTGCAATGGTTAAAGCATTGGGGTGTTATGTGGGAGGTCTCGGGTTCGAGCCTTGCTCACCCTTGACTTCCCCTACACCCTAATGTTTTTATTTTTGAAAACTTTTTAAACAACTTTTTTAATAAACTGAAAATAAGCATTTTTAAAACTGAAAATTATTTTTGAAAAGCAATAATAAGCACAGAAATGAGCTTTTAACTGACATAAGCTAAAAACTAGAAATCTTTCAAAATAACAAACTGTTTGAGCTAAAAAGCTCATATAAGCTCACAGAATGTACCAAAAAGCCAAGATACATGCTAAACTAACCTAAATAAGCAGGTATAACTGAAATAAGCCAAATAAGATAAGCAGAAATGCTAAAAAGAAAGATAAGCAGTTTTGAACTTTTAACAAAGACACTAGCTAAAGGGCTTTTGCAGCCCTCTAATAAGCTCACCAAATGAGCTTATTATACTACAAAAACTTAAAACAAACTAATATTACCTACCAAACTACTTATGCTAAAAAATTTAAAGTCTAAAACAAACTTTAACTAATCTAAAAATGAAATTGAACTTTGATAAAAACTGACCCATAACTTGAACTAAGAAACAGTTTTGACCTATTGTTTAGAAAACTAATGAAATAGTGCAAACACTTGTTTGACCAGATTTTAACAATGATTTATGTTAGGAATGTTGTATTCATAGTTACTACTGGTAGATATAGTCATTACTACTAGTAGCATATTAGTTACTCCTGGTAGAGTAATATTGTCATTAGTACTGGTAGTACAATAATGGTTACTACTGGTAATGTTATAGTTAGTCCGGGTAGTACAAATGTAATAGTTAGTTAGGATATGCATGAGTTATATTAGGAAGTGATATGCATATCTTTTATACGCGTTTATATCTTTTATACGCGTTTATGTATTAAGCTATTAGGGTTTCCTAC
>BQNB010026663.1:959-17777 GCA_026074375.1 Tanacetum coccineum | reverse complement strand
TTTGATTCATTGTGAAAGAGTTTGTAGTGTTTTTTGTTGTAAATGTATGCTTTTTTTTGTGAGAAAATAATATAGAGGTATTGAAATATTTATAATGAGTTGTGTGAGGGGGGTAAAATGAAATATATATTTTTTTAAATATAGCCGTTAGGGCTGTTTTGTAAATTTTTTTTAATTTTTTTTTAATAAAACTAGCCGTTAGGGGGTGTTTGGTAACCTTTTAAAAATAAGGGGGGAAATTAAACTAGTATATAGCCGTTTAGGGGTAAATGAATTTTTTTTTTAAATCAACCCCAACGTGCGTGGGCCGGCCAACGCCGAACCCAACGCCGTTGGGCAACGCCGCCTAGCGGTGTAGTAACGCCGGCCAACGCCGTTGCCGGCGTTACTACACCTAAGCCTCTAATATCTGTTAATCTGTATATAATTATATATATCTACTTATATCAAAATAAAAGTCATTAGATTCCTTTTTAATTGAAACTTGAAATGGCCATATCAATCAAAACGGTGTGAATCTCACCATTTCCGTTTGATACACGCACTTCAAATGTTTCACGCTGAAAAAATACAATAAAAATAAAAATAGAATAAACTACGTATTTAAAACCTTATCTAGATGAAGGATCTCCGACTATCACTTACTCTCTCGCCTGTTTCTTTTTTTTGAATGTTTTAATTTAATTATCAACTACTAAATATAAATAAGGAAGTTTAATTAAGTTTATTATATTACATTTGTTTGAAATTATTATTATAAATATTACAAAAGATTTTTGCTAAAAGTAAAAATGTCATTTTGCTAAAAAGTAAAAAAAAAGTAGAAAAAACATTTTTTTTAAACTGTGTGTTTTTTGTCGAATGATAATAAATTTAAAACGGAGAGAGTATTGAAATTCCTACTAATACTCCTATATTCAAGTTCACAAAAACAAGACATAGATTTAAAAAAGAATTGAAAGGGACCAGCTACCCATCTGAAATATCTGTCAAAATGTCTTCTCTCTCAGCCCACTATAAATACAACATAACCACCATTTATCTTTCCACTCAGACCCACTTTTCCTCATCCTTTCTTTACTAGTAATAATTATATCACCTTTCGAACAAAGTAGAAAGAGCCTCTTATATATTTGTTTATAAATGGCTGCTAGTGCTTATGGCTTGGTGATTGGCATGATGATGGCAATCTTTTTGGCTTCTTTCGTATCAGCAGATCCTGACTTGCTTCAAGATGTCTGCGTTGCAGATCTTGCTTCAGGTATTTCATTTCCTTGCATATAAAGATATCTACGTTCTTTAATCGATTCGAGCGCGAAAACTGATCCTTTTTTTTGTTACACCAATCCCTGCAAAATCTGCAATATAAGACGCCTTTAACTGATTTAGAGTTTTATTATGTTGGTATTTAGTTAACTCATCTCATGTAAACACTACCTTAAATATACTAGACTATTTAAGTTGGTGAGTACATAAAAATGGATGACATGCTCAAAAACATTAAGAACAAAAGCAACTTACAATCTTGAAAAATATCAACTTATTTTTGCTTAGTTTCATGCTATGATTCATCAAGTTCTGGTCAAATAGTGGATGCATAGAGAGAAGGAGTTTAGGAAAAGTCTAAGTCAATGTTCCTATCATTTGGTGGTTGTAGATGCCTTAAAGAATAATCCACCATTTTCTTGTCTTTATTTGGGTCGATGGGTGTTTATTCCATTGCCCGCCAAGTCATAAGCTGTCATTTTTTTCTTTGTTTATGGATTTTCTCCGTATATATCGGGCATTCGTTTCTTGACAAACTCAATGGTCATTGCCTCATTGGGTTGACATTATGATATATAATTGCTTAATCATTATATATAAAATAACGTGTTTAAAACTTAAAAATGATTATGCACGTTTCCATGTCGTAGTGTATAAACGAATTACAGAACTTTTCATTTCTCTAGTTATAGATTATAATCTTTGGAATATAGAATGTTTTGTAACCAGTTGTTCATGTATAAAATTTTACTCTTTATTTAGAACATAAAGTTGTAAGGTTTAATAAATTATTGTATATAAATCAGGTGTAAAATTGAATGGATTCGCCTGCAAAAGCAACATATCATCGGATGATTTCTTCTTCGCGGGGCTAGCAAAGCCCGCTCTCACCAATAACACATTTGGTGCAACTGTGACACCAGCCTCTGTGCAACAAATCAATGGGCTTAACACCTTGGGCGTGTCCATGGCTCGCATTGATTATGCACCTGGGGGTATAAACCCACCACACACTCACCCACGAGCCACTGAGATTGTCTTTGTGCTAGAGGGTGAACTCGATGTCGGCTTCATAACCACAGAAAACAAGCTCTTCTCCAAGACCATTAAAGTTGGTGAAATCTTTACATTCCCTAGAGGCTTAATTCATTTCCAGATAAATAATGGTAAAGTTCCTGCTGCCGTTATTGCTGGATTTAACAGCCAGTTGCCCGGTACTCAAAGGGTGGCAAACGCTTTGTTTGCGTCGTCTCCCACTGTGGAAGATGTTGTTTTGACGAAAACATTCCAAGTTGGAACCAAAGAAGTGGAGAAGATTAAGGCAAGACTTGCTCCAAAGAAGTAATTTTTTTTTAGCAAGACCAAAGAAGTAAATTGAAGTCCATTTGTGGGTTATAAAATGTTTTTTTGTTTTTGTTTTTTTTTCTTGTCAAATAAATGTTTGTGGGACGAACGGTATATTTGGGTTCATATGTTTTAACTTTTAAGTCTCCACACGCTTTTAAAAATTCTTGTTGTTTGCAATAATCACTTTTGTTAGCGAGTGAGTTATCATTTTATATATTTTACCGAAATTAATTAATAGTACTGTTGGAGACTTACGAATTTAGGGTCCGTTTGGTTTGTAGGTGGGTTTAGGATTATGATTTAAATTTGGATTTAAATTAGGATTTAGATTTGGATTTGAATTTAAAAATGATATAATAAAAAACTAAGGCTCATCACCCTATACCAAACGGGCCCTTAGAATTGTGTCTAAAGTTTGTTGCGCCATGAGAGTACCTTGGATTACAACATTGATACTGCAATAATTACATGGTTATAAAATAATTTTGAGAAGTGAAGGTCACAATATTGAAGGTGGTAGGTTAATTAACATCATACTTTCTCCGTTTCAAAATTACAGTTATGTTTGTCTTTTAAGATATCATGTCTTTTAAGATATCCTAGTATAATTTTTCATTGCTAAAAATAGATAGCAAAATTTGATCAAGTTTACCATATTATCGTTGATTCAAATTTATATTACAAACTTTAAAAAAAGGATTAATTAATTACTTAAAGGTAAAACTGTCATTCTGCAAAAAATAAAAGATAAATAAGTAATAATTATGTTTTTCTTAAACTGTGTGTTTTTTATCGGGTAACAATCAATTTAGGACGGAGGAAGTATTTGCTTCACGTTATTTGTAGTTGGATTGTATCACGTACGACAATATATGTGGTTGGATTGGATTACGTACGACAATTTATGCTTTGTATATGTCATCTACAATACCTTTTTTGGGTAACTATGGTTTTTGACGTATTGGTCGACTAGTACACGGGGTTTGAACTCACCGCTATACCGACTCAAACGAGGTAAAACCTCCCCTTTTGAGGAGGTTGGTGTGCTCACTTCAAGGTTGTTTGCACATAGTATGAACTGAAATTGAGGCCTCACACATTTTAGAGTGATAGTCGCAAGCTCTTTACAACTCACACCAACTAGCCAACTTAATTGTAATTTGAATTTAAAATTCCCCTTTTCACAACATCCACACGTCCTTTTCAAGTTGTAGATATTCCAAGCATATTTCATCTAGTGCCAACAATTGCCAACTCACATCCTCTGCATACCTCTTACATATTGTTATAACATTGCTTCTCATACACTCAACTCTCGCATACATCATTTGAATATGAATTTCAAATGTTTCCCTCTTACCACTTTACAATTCACATCACCAACTCTACACTCAACCTCTTACAACTTTAATTTGAATTTTGAAATTCTCATATGAGAGACAATCTATTATCCAATCCTTAGGGAATACACAAATATAATCCTTTTGTTCATTAGTTTGTTCTTTTCTCTTTAAAAATGAACAAGCATACCAAAACCATCTTTAAACACGTCACAAAAATGTTTTATCAAATGGTTATTAGAGTTGGTTGACATTATAACAATTTGAGTGTTAGAATAAACTTGAAAAGGTCAAAATGTGAAGTGCACTTGGAGATTTAACAAGAGCGGGTAGTTAAAAACCAAAACCGAGGAGCAGCTTCCTGGCGTGCTACTAACGGGCTAGCGCGCGGGTGGCGAGCCACTCTCGGCATTATTTATACCCCTCCTTGGTTTTGACCTATAATTACCCCCTCTTGACTAGTATATTCCACACCTATTTTCATTCAATGTTTCTCTTTTATTCTTTTCTCTATCCCTCTAAGTCCATACATTTCTTGTGTTCTAATCTCTTCTCCTATTATTCTTTGAAAGAATACATCTCCGGTTGAGAGCCACAAAGGTGCCTAATCCTTACTAGTGTGTTGAGTCGAGTGTTTTCTTCTATATACTCTTTCTATTAAAATCTAGCCTCTAAGTTAAATTAGGGCTTGGTTCTACTATCACTTATCATACATTCAACTAGGTTGTAAGTGAGTCTTGTACCTTTGTGGTCAAGCCTAGATTGTGTGTTGATCTATTGGGGTTGGATACTTCCAAGGGAGAAGTTCTTAGTGATCTTTGTGGTTCCACAAATCACGAGTCTTTGTGGGTGGTTTCTGAGGGCGGAATATGATGACATCAAATAACGTTACATTTATACCATCATTTATCCCGAATAAATTACCTACTTTTATATAATTATTGCAAGAATTTGTACTTAATTGCTTAAAAGTGTTATTTGCAGTAATTAAGGAGTGATTTGTGAGGACATGCTAAAAGGCGCATATTTTGGAGCTAAAACGATGATATTTGAAGATTGCTTATTTCTGATCAATACGCCGTATCCAGAAAGGAAGATATGGCGTATCAACGCCAACTCTTCACAAGAAAACGCGTACAAACAATTCCCAATACGGCGTATCACTCTTCTACCATACGCCGTATCTAGTTGGATAACTATTCAGAGATTTGGCGAATAATTATAATTTGGGAAGTTATATCAGATTGATTATAAACTTAGCACGCACTCCAAGGAAAACACCCCAATACGCCGTACTGACCTAGCTCAATACGGCGTATCTAGTCTTTTTCAGACACTATATATAGAAGACTCAAAAATGAGTTTTCAGGGTGCAAAATCATATTCTCTATACCATACACATAAAAGACGATTTTTAAAGAAAAGAAGAGCAACCAAAGGTCAAGCATCAATCACGATTCCATAGAAGACACCGTGTAATTCCTATACTCTTATAATCATTTAATTTTTGGTATCGTTCGGTAAAACGTTTAGTTTACCTCGGTTATTTGATCACGCTTGCATAATTACAATGGTTATGGGCTAAATTAGCCATCTTAATGAAGGTTTAATGTTTGGTTTGTTTTAAAATCGATTTCTTAATTTATCGTTGAAAGTTTAATTATGTTTATCACATGATACTTGTCTATGTGTTTGAATATGCGACCTATCATTCAACTGGGTCTGGTTACGCCTAACAAGTGAACTAGATACTAGGATAGCTCTCCATATCGTGTTTTATATTACTGGACCAATAGGATCACAAATAATGTTCTATCTTTGTCTTTAAATTATGAGCTTAGTTGGACCGGCATGTGACCCATAATGTTTCAACAAGTATGTTCTTAATTAATTAATAAATACTTAAACAGTGAATTACCAGTATATAAAATACCGTCAAATAGTAAGTGGGTAAAGTCCCGATGGGCTAGGGTTTAACAAGATCACCATTGCTTTAATCCCTAGATATATTATAATTAAACTAAAATGATGCTTTATGTGGATACATTAATTGTGACATGATTCAACGTGTCTAGGTCTTAGGATGATGTCCTGCCTATGTCTTAAGAATGATATGCCGCTTCGAGATAAGAAATCATTACACTAAATAAACAAACCAGCGTTTAATCGGATTTAATATGGCTAATACAGTTTTCTATCATTTGGCTTATACCGCTCTTTTATCTTTGAATTGATTATCTTGCATGTCATTATTGAGTTTAGGAATTGATTATTTTTCACCAAAAACCAGTGCCAGTCTCTCAGGCGGAAAATCCCCACTCATTAGATAACGTATATAGCATAGATCTCTCTATCTCTCTCTCACTATCTAATTAGAATTTACCTTAATTCGAGTCACGAAATACTATAAGAATAAAAGGTTAACGTCTCGCTCTTAGTGTTCGATACACTACTTACCAACGAAACTCACCGATCTGTACACTGCCCGAGTAAAGTGTTTTTTTAAGGCAAGTTGGCTAACTATAAATTAAAACTTGTAAGTACAATAAATTTGATCCCTACCCGACAGCACATCAGAATAACCGGTGGGAGTGATGAGCTCTTATGTTGTGTAGCTAGCCGATCTAGTGCAGATCAGAAGTATTGAAGTATGTGTACGGTTTAGAGTCCATAATAAGGATTAAACAAAAGTAATAGTAAGGTTCGTGGATATCGCAACCGCATGTATAGATGGTAAAGGTACACCCCCAACCCACGTACCATAATATATCGTAGGTCACTCCTCGATCTTTCTCACTCCGATGACACTCTCTCTCACACTCACCCCTCTCCCGTCCCTCTCTCTCTCTCTCTCTATGTCGTCCCTCTCTCTCCCTCTCCTCCCTTTCTCTTCTTCCGCTCTCAACCTCTAAGGAGATACAATGGTATATATAAATAAATATCTATATATAAATATATATATATATATATTATGTATATCCACCCCTCTATTCTCTAAAACAGCAGGTCATGTTTGTTTAGATATTCACACGACTTTAGGGCTTTAGAGACTGTAACTCGCTCTCATCTCTCTTTACTCCTTTCCATCTCTCTCTCTCTCACAACCCATGTAGTTGTTATAGATAAGTTCACCACTCATGGACTTTGAGACTTTAAACTCCTCTCTCTCCTTTCTCTATCATCACTCCCTCTTCATCTCTCTCTCTCTCTCCCAGTTAACTCCCCCACTCTCTCTCCCTCTCTCTCTACCCTCCCTTTCCTCATCAATCCTCTAATTCCATCTCTCTCTCTCCGACTCTCCCATCAATTCCTCATCTCACTTCTCTCCCTCTCTCTTTCTTTCCTTCTCCTCTCATCTCCCTCACCTCCCTCCCTCCCTCCCTCCCTCCCCCTCCCTACATCCCTCTCTCTCACTCTCAGTCTCGTCTCTCCTCGTCTCTCTCCTCTCAGAATCTCCTTCGAGGGGACGGCCGACCTCTCTCTAACCAACAAATATGTAAAACTCTCAACCTCCAATCGTCCACAAAAAATTCAGTATCAAACACCATCAGGAATCAGGGCATATCATTGTCACAACTATTCAATGAAATACCTATCACACACTCTCCCGAATTATCACTCCACAGGCTCAAGACCCACTCGAATAAATATCGAATCTCCCACTCATCCCTCTCTCGTCTCTCCTCCCTCCAAACAGTTCTCTCTCTCTCTTCTCTCCATCACGCTCGTCATCTCTCTCTCTCCCTCCCTCCCTCCCTCCCTCCCTCCCTCCCTCCCTCCCTCTATCCCTCTCCCTCTCTCTCTCTCCCTCTCTCTTCTTCTGCTCTCATCTCTCTCTCTCGATTCTCTCCAATCAGCTCTTCGAAATCATCCGTCATCTACTCAATCGTCATCATCTCATCCTCGTCTCTCTCACTCTCTCATCCTATCCATCTCTCTCTCACACAGTCTCTCTCTCTCTCTCTCTCTCTCTCTCTCTCTCTCGGTCGTTGTAACAATTCGTTATTTCAGGTCATTTTACGACTTAATTCTTGCCATTATTTTTAGGGGTTTTACGCGTTTGCTTTTAATTTTCATCATTTAGTTAAATCGCGTAAACTAAAAATCAACATCCAACGTAAACGGACATCAAACAAGTAAAATTTAATGTCAAACAAGTTTTATATAATTATTACGAGGATTATTTATAACTTTTCATATTTTATTTTTATTGGTTACGTAAAACGTCTACGTTTCGCAATAAAATTCCTTTTAGGCATACTCGGAAGTACCAATCTGTCACACCCCCAGACGGGGCCTGGACGGAATACGTGTCCGAGGGCGTGACGTCATAACAATCCGAACACAAAGCGATAAAGAATGACCACTAATCATGGACGTTTGAAAAAGTTGTACTCGTTGCATAAAGAAAATTTATTTAAGTTTTACAACCGATTATATGAGAGTTAAATGTAGCGGAAGCATAACAAAGTTTGATAATGACAACGAGTATATAAATAGATAAGTCTTGAAATCGGCGAAGTCACATAGCACATAGACTCCATTTAGCATCAAGAATCAAGCCAAGCTAAGCACCTGAGAAAACATGTTTAAAACGTCAACATAATGTTGGTGAATTCATAGGTTTAAGTTAGTACAAGAGTGGACCACAAGATTTCAAAACGTATGCGACTACTATAACAGATACAGCATCACATAAAAAGTATTTACTGTTACGCTAAGCTCATGACACCGATGCTAATAACAACAGGGCATATCATATCATGCAGCTAGATATTCCTGACCTTACTTGGTGTCCGCAAACCAAAGACCACCCCAACGCCCAATCGCCATGACATAGATATCTTTTTTTGTTCGTAGTTCAGTGAACCAAAGCAGATAGGATTAATTATCCCCATAAATCTATTTATTCATCTGCGCTGCCTCACTAAACCATCCATAGGTCATAAGGAGACTAAAACGGTTCCAAGATAGTCTCGGGCAATAGAGTTTTAGTAAGCAACTAATGCAACATATAAACATGTAAAACCTCACGTAACAACTTGTGTCCAATTTTCAAAAGCAAACAAAGTTTTCTCACCCAAAGTATAAAGCATTTGTAATCGGTAAAACTGGCTATAACTCACCTTAAGCTAGTGGTATCGATAATCAACAAGAAGTAATAAAGCCGAAGGATCAAACACGCGACCCAAAAAACCGGGACGCGTCTTGGAAAACTAAAGATAACTGAAACTTGTGTACGATACGCTTACAAGAGAAAAGAACATCCATGTATTTTGTGCTGTTTAGTTTATTTTAATAAAGTAATGACAAATAAAATTATAGATTTTTCGTTAAGTTCCGCCGTTTCATCCAAACATTGCCATTTGTAGTAACTACTATTTGGTAAGGTTATAAGTTCGGGACTTTAATACCCAGTCCCTATAAAAGTTAAATAATCCATTTTCCTAACGCACTAACTCGACCTAAACGCTTAACCCGTATGTCTACTTAACTAATAATGGTGCTAAAATATATCATTTTAGAAACCGTACATTTATTGTAGTCTCGACATCACATAAATATGTGTTCATGACATTTCTAAAGTTTCTAATTAATATCTTAAGGTTTCTATATGTTTTCGTGAAGGATTTTAAAAAGTATCAAAATAAGCCTCGAAAGTGCCGTAAACCTTAATATATTAATCCCTGACAACAACTACATTATTTGATATTTCCAAAAAAGAGTTTCAAACTTCATTTCGCCATAAAACTTGGCCGTTTGTTTTAAAGGGTCCGTTTTTCAGTGTTTAAATATACGGAAATCTATCTATAATGCAACGACTATCCAAAAACTACTTTTATCGACCTATTGAAACATTTTAAGTGTCCTACAACCTCATTTTACATTTTCAATCAGCAACTCATATTTTCAAAAATGTACCATAAACTTAACCATAGACTCAACCATAAATATCTCTCTGAACGAAGGTCTCGCTACCAGAGAAGGTTAGCCATAGTGTCTATCCCCAACCTAAATTCTTTTTCGCCAAAACTAACCAACACAACCACTCTTAATCTATCCTAACCTCATCATATCTATTGTTGCAACCCACTTTTCAACTCATCTCACCATAGCTTATAAAACAACAAACATAAAAACTTCCTTTTATAAAAGTGTCAAGATATTTTTATATCATTTCTTTTTAAAAAGTAACACAAACATATGGATTCTTAAACTTGAACAATATTCATAAGAATAAAGGAAATGAAACAAGAGATGGGTCAAGGATGCTTACAAGAATGAAGACATAAGTAGAGAATCACAAGATCTATACCCAAAATAACTAGATCTATAAAACCCACTTATAAAATTAGAAACCCTAATTTTATAACCTTGAGAAAACCTTTGGAAATCAACCAACCAATACTTGGATATACCTTAGAAACCCTTGGAAATGAACTTAGAACACTTGGATCTTGAAAAGAATCAAAGAAAATGGGAACCCTATGAAGGGTGTTTGGGCCGTGAGTTTCAAGAGAGGAGAAAGAGAGATGAAAGATTTTTGTGAGGCTTGGAAATGATATGAGAAACCCTAAGTGTGAGAATGTGTGGTATTTATAGGGTAAGATTAGGGCAAGGGGTCTTGTTTGTAGCATTAAGTGCCCAACACACACCAAAGGTGGGTGTACACCTTGGTTCGGCCGGACATAGCCACAAGGACCCAAATGGGTTCAATTTTTAAGTCATGGCTCACAATGGATGCATAAGTTGGTCTTTAGTTGGTCAAATGAAGTCAACATGTGTAAGTATCACATGTGAATGTTGCATGGGATGTCTACACATGAGAGTGACACTCTCATGTGTCATTTTCTATACTTGCATGTACACATGGGTGCATGTTTCAAAAATAGATGCCTTTTATTTAATTTTGAGTTCAAGGTGATATAGTTATATATGGGCGTCCTAATTTAATGGAGGTGGAGGATAAAACAAAATTTTTGACTTGCAAACACGAGACATACGATAACTAGAGTTTACACGAAAAGGTTGCGGGTTTTCGGGATTCCGTTTGGTCAAAAACGCGAAAAACGCAATTTAAAAGATAAAACCCTAAAATTAATATCGGAAGTGATTAAAAATCACGAAACACTTAGAAAAGTTAAAATATCTCATGTAAGGCCTAAATTAATTAATAACCGATGTCGGGACGCGCCCGACGAAGTTTTTCAGATTTACACGGTTTAACTTCCCTGTAAACTGTCAGATTCAAAGATAATAACCGAGGCAACAAAGGACAAGGTGAAAAATACAAGTTTAGGAAGTACCGCATACGTCCAACCTCCGGATGTCCAAGACCCGATCCCAGAGCCCGAAGTTGTTCCGAAGCCTAAACCTAAACCGTCAATACCTTATCCTTCAAGACTTAATGATCAAACGCTCCGTGAAAAAGCTAATAATCAAATGTTGAAGTTTCTTCAAATCTTTCAAAGATTACACTTCGATATTAGCTTCACGGATGCTCTTCTTCATATGCCGAAGTTTGCTTCTACGTTTAAGAGTCTTCTAAGTAATAAAGAAAAGTTGTTTGAATTAGCAAAAACTCCGTTAAATGAAAATTGTTCGGCGGTGCTCCTAGAGAAGTTACCCGAAAAACTTGGAGACCCCGAAAAGTTTCTAATCCTATGTGATTTTCCGGGGCTAGATGAGTGCTTAGCCTTGGCCGATCTTGGCGCTAGCATTAATCTAATGCCTCTTTCCGTGTGGAAGCAGCTTTCACTCCCAGAACTCACTTCGACCCGCATGACACTCCAACTCGCGGACCGATCGACCGTTCACCCAAAAGGAGTTGCCGAAGATGTTTTTGTGAAAGTAGGAAGTTGTTATTTTTTAAAACCGACTAATCGTGTTTTGATTACCATGTTGAAGCTCTCGAGTTCCCTCATCCCGGGAATGACATCCTTGAGACGCTAGAGCTTTAAATCGAGATGTTTATATGGTGACGAATTAACTCTATTATCCGATGAATAGCCATTACGTTTAAAGTCGGACAAACTTTGAGAGACTCCCGTAATTACGAAACGATTAATCAAGTTAATGTCATAGACGTTGCTTGTGAGGAATATGCTCCAGAAGTGCTCGGATTTTTGGATAGTTCGTCAAGTGGCAATCCCACACCTTCGGATTCTATCATCGCTTCTTCTTCCCCCTCGTTCACTAAATCCTTTTGACAGCGAGAGATTCATTTTGGAAGAAATGAGACTACATATTCCTACATACCCCGGATGACTTTTCTAATTTTAGATGATGATTATTACACACGATGGAGACATTCTTTACCTGAAACATTTTAAATGAAGACCTGTCTCTGACTCACCCACATATGAAGAATGACGACCTTAAGCAAGTTGATGTTACTTAAACGAAGCCTTTAATCGAAGAACCACCAGAACTCAAGCTTAAGGATTTACCTTCTCATTTAGAATATGCATTTTTAGAAGGAACCGATAGATTACCCGTCATAATTTCTAAAGAGTTAAAAGATGAAGAAAAAGCCGCCCTTTTAAAAGTTCTTAAGTCACATAAATGATCCATCGCATGGAAGATTTCTGAGACAATTAAGGGCATTTAACCCCCCTAAAAAATAGTTATTGTACTCACAAGATCGTAACTGGCTACGATTTCAAACAAAAGCGGTTCCAACATCCAAGAAGTGGGTGAATCTGAAAATTCATGTGGTTATCAAAAAGAAAGTTATCAAACTCCTTGAGTCCGATTGATTTTAATTACCCTATCTCAGATAAGTCCTGGGTGAGACCCCTTCATTGGTTGCCCTAAAAGGGTGGCATAACCGTAATTAAAAGCGAAGAAAATGAGTTAATACCCACTAGGTTAGTTACGGGTTGGTGAGTTTGTATTGATTATCGAAAGCTTAATGATGCCACTCGTAAAGACCATTTCCCGTTGCCTTTTATGGATTAAATACTAGAACGTTTAGTGGGAAATGAATACTATTGTTTTCTAGATAGTTTTTCCGAATATTTTCAAATACCTATTGACCCGAAAGACCAAGAGAAGACCACCTTCACTTGCCCTTATGGGACGTTTGCTTACCGACGTATGCCATTTGGTTTATGTAATGCTCCGGGAACGTTCCAAAGGTGCATGATGGCCATTTTCCACGATATGATCGAGGAAACAATAGAGGTTTTCATGGACGATTTCTCGGTCTTCGGGGATTCTTTCTCATCTTGCCTCTCCCATTTAGAAAAGATGATAAAATGGTGCGAAGACACTAACTTAGTTCTAAATTAGGAGAAGTGCCATTTTATGGTTAAAGAGGGCATTGTCCTTGGCCATAAGATTTCAAAGTCTGGGATTGAGGTCGACAGAGCTAAAGTTAATGTTATAGCTAAACTCCCTCATCCGACTTTCGTCAAAGGTGTTAGAAGTTTTTTAGGTCACGCCGGGTTCTATCGTCGATTTATTCAAGATTTTTCTAAAATCGCTCGGTCGATGACCCATCTTTTAGAAAAAGAGACTCCGTTTGTTTTCTCGAAAGAATGTATTGAAGCGTTCAATATACTAAAGAAAAAGTTAACCGAAGCCCCGATTTTAGTTTCCCCCGATTAGGACCTACCATTTGAAATTATGTGTGATGCTAGTGATTATGCAGTAGGTACAGTATTGGCAAATCTAGCTCTCATCTCTCAAACATTTTCAGCCTATACACTATGCAAGTAAGACCATGACGGATGCTCAAGCACATTACATTACAACGGAAAAAGAGTTATTAGCCGTGGTGTATGCTTTCGAGAAATTTCGGCCTTTCTTAGTTTTATCAAAGACCATAGTGTATACGGATCACTCGGCTCTCAAGTATCTTATTGCTAAACAAGATGCTAAGCCAAGATTGCTCTGGTGGATTCTCCTACTCCAAGAATTTGATGTCATTATTCATGATAAAAAAAGAGCGGAGAATCTCGCGGCCGACCATTTGTCTAGATTAGAGAACCCTCATGAAGGTGATCTCAAAAAAAAGGAAATTAATGAAACTTTTCCTCTCGAGACCCTTGGAATAATATCTTCTAATAATGATTCAAGTACCCTATGGTTTGCCGACATTGCAAATTACCATGCGGGGAATTTTGTAGTAAAAGGGATGTCGTCCCAACAAAAGAAAAAATTCTTTAAGGACGTTAAGCACTATTTTTGGGACGACCCCTACTTGTTTAAGATTTGTGCGATAAGTATTAGACGATGTGTTTTCACCCCGGCACGAAGAAGCCATTGTATATCCTCACGCCTTGGCCATAATGGGACCCATTTGGGGACGATCGTAACGTTCCAACTACACCACTAAAAAAAGTCCTTTGATTACTGGTTTCATCTATTGGCCGACATTTACTTACCGAGATGCGCCAATGACTTGGTCACACGGTGTATGATTGTCAATGTCAGGGAAAAATCTCGCGCAACGTGAAGAAAATGCCTTCAAAATGCCATTCAGTTTGCGAGATCTTGACGTGAGGGGCATCGACTTAGGGCCCGTTTCAGTCTTCTCGAGGAAACCAAATACTTCTCGAAGCCGTCGATCTATTGTCAAATGGGTTGAAGTAAAAGCGCTTCCCCTAATTATAGCCCCGATAGTAATGTAAAATTCTTGTGAAATCTCTTTTTTGCCCGATTTGGAACCCCTATGACTATAAAATCAGTGATCGCGAAATCCATTTTTGTAAGATCAAATTGCTAAATATATGCTTAAATAATGGAAGTCTACAAATACGACGTTTCTACGCGTATCATCCACAAAGCGAGTGTTGGCAAGTGGAGGATCAAATCGAGGTTGTCAACGCATTTTAGAAAGGACCGTAGGTGAAAACCGTGCTTTTTAGTCCGATAAGTTAGATGAATGCATATGTGGCCTTTCAGTACCGCTTGTCAAAACACCCATCGGGTGCACTCCTAAAACGACTCGGTATACGGAAAGAGCTTGTCATGCTACCTAACGACTAGAACCCAAGGCCTATTGAGCCTTAAAAACATTGTACTTTTTGACCTTAAACCGCGGTGATCACCGAAAAGTCAAAGAATGAATTAAATGAACTTCGTGATCAGGCCTATGGTCATCCTCTTCTTTAATCTATAAAGAGAAAACGAAGAGGATCCAATGATTCTAAATTAAAACCCCGTCGCGTTTCAACGAGTGACCGGGTCCTCCACTTAATTCTCGATTAAAGATTTTCTCGGGCAAGCTTAAGACCCGCTGGACTAGACCATTCATCGTTACCCAAGTAATTCCTTATGGCACCGTCGAGTTATCTCAAACCGACGCCAAACGTTGTAAAGGTGCATGGTCTAGACTTAAGCATTACTCTTGGAGGGGACATACCAACGATGGTTAGTCCCGGATCTCCAATACTTTCCCCATAGACAATGTTTAAATTAGGGACGAGTCAGGCTCTGACTCGAGAAATCAAAAACAATCGCTTCAAAGGGTGGCCACCCATGCGTATCCTTAGTAGTAGTATGTTTATGAATAAGTGTGATGTGAGGAGGCTTGCCTCTTCCTTTCTCGTGTTTCGTGTTTTGTGGTTTATGTCCAGGATTGCCCCGGATTTTGAAGACTCTCGTGCTTGTGGTTTTGTCCATCGTCCACTCGATCTCATCCTTCACATGCTTATATATGGGAACCAATATTCGCAAGATCTATTGATTTAACGATTATACTATTAGCCATACTTAATAAACGCTTTAAGATTTGCGTGAGTGGACCCCTTAATATTTGGATTATGCCTTGAAATTAGTATGGGGGTGACAGTCTCACATTGAGGACAATGTGTAGTTCTAGTATGGGGGTTATCTTTTGATTCGATCTTACTTGCATTTGTCTGTCTTCAACGTAGACCCTAACCCCGTTTTTCCATCAAAAATAGCAAAAAGATGCAAAAATTAATTTTTTTTTCAAAAATAGAATAAGTGTTTAGACACATAATTTTTGTCTTTTTAAGAATAAATTTTGACTTGATCGAGCATGTTACGCTCTAGCTTGCCCCTTAACTTATATAAATTTAAGCTTTTGTTAGTCTTTTATATAAGAAGCTTTAAAACGCGAATTCTAACTTGAAAAAGCCAAGAGTTTTTCAAGCTTCCATGGTAGACTTTAAATATGCTAAGCTTGTTTTTATTAGACTAAGCATTCGCGTATCTTTTTATTAAAGATTTTAAATTTGCGAAGAACGATAAATGATAGAGTTTTATTTAAGTTAGATGCTAAACATAGAGTAGTTGGAACTCTTTATGGCCGATAAAGGTTAATTGTGGCTTTTTGCTCCCATCAACTTAATAAACGTTATATAATTGTTGAATAAATAAAGTTACTTTAGGTTTTTGCTATTCTTAGTTTAAATCACTTCGTAGAGATTCTTTCTGGTGAAAGTAAGGTACACGTTGAAGTTTTGTCAATGTTGTGGGGAAATAGACTCCTGGACCATGGTCGGCTCGCATACCGATGTGGCAGTTGTTAAAAGACCACAGGACTTGAAATTTGGCTAATAATAATAA
Organism: Tanacetum coccineum; assembly: GCA_026074375.1. NCBI lineage: Eukaryota > Viridiplantae > Streptophyta > Magnoliopsida > Asterales > Asteraceae > Tanacetum > Tanacetum coccineum. The sequence continues at coordinate 1,281 of BQNB010026663.1, read as the reverse complement.
GTTATGTAATAAACTGAAGCCGAAATAAGACCACTACCTCTTGCCAGCTCACAACCGATGTGGTAGTCGTTTAAAGGGTGGAGGTATTAATAATAATAAAATGGTGGGCTGATAAAAGTTTGCTGCATCTTGCCGGCTTAAAACCGATATTGCAGTCTTCTAAATAAGGCACATAGTAATAATCCGAGACTGATGAAAGTTTGCTGCATCTTGCCAGCTCACAACCGATGTTGCAGCTTTCTAAAAGGTCGAGGAAATTACCGAGGTCGAAATATGTTTGCTGCATCTTGCCGGCTCACAACCGATGTTGCAGCCTTCTAAA